>CAJNDV010037329.1:164384-197114 GCA_905221635.1 Symbiodinium sp. CCMP2456 | reverse complement strand
GGTTTAGGGCTTAGGGTTTTGGGTTACCCAATACCCTGAGCCCTAAACGCCCAGCTTGAGGATATAGGGTGTAGCGGTAGCTAAAGTCGCCGCGAGGTACTGCAAAGTTGCACTGGAACTTCGCAGAGTTGGCATATAAGAGCAACCTGGGCCCTCAAGAACCTACCTTTNNGGGCTCCTCATTATGAATTTGTTATAGGGTTTAGGGTTTAGGGTTCAGAACCTACCTTTTTAGGGCTCCTCATTATGAATTTGTTATATAAGTCCTTCTTTGTTACATAAGCCCGTTTTTGTTAGACAAGTCCTCAAAGAGGTAGGTTATGTGGGGTTGAGGAACTGCTTGTCATTGTCGCTTCGCTACCGGTCCAAGGCGTCCGGTTTCAAGATGAAGGGGCACATGGAGGCCTTGGTAAAAAAATGGGACCTAAATAATTAGCAAGAAAATATTCCTTAGGGCCTTAGGGTTCCTTCTTATATTTTAGTAGATAGGAGCCCAATGCTAAACCCTAAACCCTAAACCCTAAACCCTAAACCCCTGTTCGAATTATTAATTCAGGCCCTTACGTTACTTCTTTCAGGGTCGCTGCAGCGTCTCGTCCCTGCAGCTCCAGGACAGTATTCCCTAAACGTTAAACCCCTACCCCAACCCCCCAAAAACCCTACCTTTTAAGGACCTATATGGGAGTTTCCGAAAACAAGGGTTACCTTTTTGGGGGTCCTTATAATAAGGATCCTACTATTTAGGTTACTATATTAGGGTCCCCTATTTTCGGAAACCCCCATATAAAAGAAGTCATACTAAGGAGCCCTAAAAGGTAGGTTCTTTAGGTTCCAGGTATGATTACCAGTCTTGTAGACGCCAAAGACCCTAGTATAGAAGCCTAAATAATTACCAATATCACTGTTAGGGTTCCTTATTATACTAAACCCTAAACCCTAAACCCTAAAACCTGAACCCTAAACCCTAAACCCTAAACCCTAAAACCTGAACCCTAAACCCTAAACCCTAAGGGAGCCCCAACACGAGGGTCCAGGTAGACCATGAGCTTCATCCCCACCCCGCCATCCTGCTACTCAGGTCGAGAACACCTACATTCGTGGTTTAGGGTTTAGGCGGTTTAGGGTTTAGGGAGTTTAGGGTTTAGGCGGTTTAGGTTTCAGGGAGTGTAGGGTTTAGGCGGTTTAGGGGTTAGGGAGTTTAGGGTTTAGGCGGTCTAGGGTTTAGGCGGTTGAGGGTTTAGGCGGTTTAGGGGTTAGGGAGTTTAGGGTTTAGGCGGTTGAGGGTTTAGGCGGTTTAGGGTTTAGGGAGTTTCGGGTTTGGGCGGTTTGGGTTTCGGGTTTAGGCGGTTTAGGGTTTAGGGAGTTTCGGGTTTAGGCGGTTTAAGGTTTAGGGAGTCTAGGGTTTAGGCGGTTTAGGGTGTAGGCAGTTTCGGGTTTAGGCTGTTTAGGGTTTAGAGAGTTTCCCTAAACCCTATTCCTTTTCAGGAGCTCATGGATGTGGGCGTGGCCTGCGAGGGCGACGACAAGGAGGCTCTGGTCCAGGCCCTGTCTTAGCGGGTGGGCCCCAATACTAAAGGGGGCTTAAATACTCACTACTATCCTGGAGTTCCCTGTTTTGATTCTAGGGTTTAGGGGTAGGGAGTTTACGGGTTTAGGGTGTAGCGTTTAGGGTTTAGGGGTTAGGGTTTGGGGGTTAGGGAAGGTTTCTGACATAAGGGTTCTTAAGCAGGGCTCTTACGATAAGGGTCTAGGGATGGCTATTGCTCTCGCATGGAGGCGCCTTAAACATCAATTAGCATGAAGCCTGGAAGAAATGTTGAACAAACCTGTAAATACTAAAACCCACGGGAAAAGCTTTTCTTCAGCTTTCCCTTCGCTTTTATTTAGCCTTCTTGCCTGCAGCTGTTTGAAATCAACTTGTCCAGACCTGTAAAAGCCCCTATGGTAGCACTTTTGAAAACCCCTTACAGTATCCCTTGTGGTGAGACTGAAAGTTAAACGTTTGCAGTTTGTGATTTAGGTGTGTGTAGCCTGTTGAAAAATGTTGTCTGCGCCCGGGCGCAGACAACAGGCCCAGGTAGTGTGGGGGCCTGAATAGTTAGGATAGGGTCGGGTATACTATGCTACAATCGAAACAGGGTCTAGGGTTTAGGGAGCATTGTGCTAATATTCTAAGCTCCCTAAACCCCCCTTGCTACCGCAAAGCTGAAGCCCCTCCTACTTGGAGGGTCGGGAGACTTAGTAAGTAGGTAATAAGTAGACTTAAAAGTACCCTAAAAGGCACCCTAATTGGGGTTATAGTACTTATAAGTCTATAAAATCACCAGATACTAAGTCCCCCGACCCTCCAAGTAGGGGTCTTTATAACTAGAATAGGGTTTAGGGTTTAGGGTTTATAGGGTTTAGGGCTTATGCCATTTACTAAGTCCCCCGACCCTCCAAGTATCGTCCAGCCGCCTTTTTGAGGCCCTCGTGCAACAGCTGACCTGATTGGCATCTCTGAGTGTTTCGAAGGTTGCAGGGGGATCTAGTAACCCTCATAGGAACCTTATAGTTTAGGGTTTAGGCTTTAGGGTTTGGTCTAGTAACCCTCATAGTAACTCTATATAACCCTGGAGGGTTCTAGTAGCCCTCACAGGAACCCTATATAAGCCTGAAGGGTCCTACTAAACCTCATAGAAACCCTGTATAACCCTGAAGGGTTCTAGAAACCCTCATAGGAACCCTATATTATAAAACCCTGAAAGGTTCCAGTAACCCTCATAGTAAGCCTATATAACCCTGAAGGAATCCCTTAGAGACAGAAAGAGCCTTTACAGAAAGCCTGATGCTAACCGTTATGGAGCCCTTCTCATAGTAATGGGCAAGGTTTCTGGAACTCCTGGGGATCATGGATGCACTCAGAATCGGAACGGACAGAGTTTGAAGACACTTCGGTGTGAGTCTTATAAAGGTTCTTGAAGGGTTACTACAAGTTGAGTTTAGAGTTGGAAGCCGTACTTGAGCCTAAGCCTGACCGACTAGACATATCATTCAGCCCGATCCTAAATCTCAAAGCTGGTGCAACTGTCAACTTAAATACCCCTGACGTGTTTACTATAGAGGCCAGATTAACTACTGGTAACTATATTATAACAATAGACCCCAAGACCCTGTTATGATTGTTAACATGACGGCCACTATATTTTACCTAGTTGGAAAAGGCCGTCTCGTGGCGACCTCGGGTGGCTGTACAACACACCCGCCTGAGTGCCAATTTCCAGGGCAGTGGAAGCATGGCGATAGCCACAAAGTATTCTTGGCAAATCTGTCTTCGGAATCGAACTTCATAGAGAGTTTGGTGCCAGATCCCACACAGTAAACCGTGGTGTATCGTAGACAGTCTGCAAGGATATACCTTCAGCCGGGTGTCCTGCTGGAAGGCTGAAGATTTCGGCCTAAAGTTTAGGATCGGAATGCCACTTATTTAGGGTTTAGGGGTTTAGGGCTTTAGGGGTTTAGGGTTTAGGGTTTAGGGTTTATACGGAGAGGTCTTCCTTCAACTGAGCAAGACGCGTGAAACCCGCCATCGCAACCCTCAGCCACAAGATTCTTTCAGAGATTCCATGCTTTGCATTACCCAAACTGTAGGTTTAGGGTTTAGTGTTTAGGGTTCATCACCACATTACTACACCTCCTTAATACGCAAGCCATTACTGTACCCTGAACAGCGTAGGCATGGGGTTGAGTGCATGAAGGTAGACAAGGCCTCTTTTGAAACAAGGCTTCCGTTTCGGGTCCCTATGTATATCTTTCGGGCCGGAGCGTGGGGGTGCATACTAACGAAGGAAGGGCCCAGAATTTGGAACATTCCCCCCGTCTGCTAAACCCTAAACCCTAAACCCTAAAGAATTTGGAATATCCCCCTCGCTGCATTAGACGTCGACACCCCACAAAGTAGACCGTTTTAGGGGCTCCTTGCGATGGTTCTGCCGGCTTGAAGCCTTGGGGTTAGGGTAGGATTTAGGGTTTAGGGTTTAGGGTTTTGGGTTTGGGGGCTCCTCATTATAATTATAGTATCATATACCCCAAAACCTACTTTATTTATCTAGGCCCCTATTGTTGGGGTCCGCCCAGAGTGTAAACTTCTTCGCTTGCTTCCACTCGATCAGCAACGCTCACAGAATGGCGGCTGAAAGTTGTGGTCAGAATCCCCTATAAGATCCTGCTCCCAAAACAATGCAAACAGTACTCCCGCAGCGTTTCAGCCCTAACCAGCCCCAAACCTAACGCGAAAACCTTAATTAAATCCCGTATAAGCCCTGAAGCCTGAGCCAACCCTCAACCAGAGCCACGGTTTCGGGTTTAGGGTTTAGGGTTAGGGAGCTCTAAACCAACCCAGGGCCCTCAACCACAAACCAACCTTACACCCTAGGCCCTGCCTTTGGTTCGATGCGGCTGTTTCCTAAATCCTGCATCCATAAACCCGGAAACCCTAAACCCTACATACCTTTGGAACCTGATTGGGGTGTTGTGTTACCTCGAATCTAAAGATGCCTCCTAAACCCTAAACGGTTCAGGGTTCAGGTTTAGGGTTCAGGACCCTAAACCCTACACCCCAAACCCTAAACCCTAAACCCTAAACCCTACACCCCAAACCCTAACCCCTAACCCTAACCCAAAGCTGCCTCAACTTTCGCCTACCTCCAGCTCGGCCTGTCTCAGATCCAGGAGTGAAAGCTTCACTTCATGCCCGGAGATGCCCAAAGATCTCGAAGTTGAGGGTTTTGGGGTTTAGGGTTTCGGGTTTTGGCTGCTCCTTGGTTAAAAGGGGCGTCGGAGTTCGAACTGTCTCGCGTGCCTCGTACCCTGAGGCCCGAAATCCTGCATGCTCATTGATCTGGCCCCTCCCATACCCTAATGTAGGGGCCTAAATAATTACCAATACTATGTGGGGGCTCCTTATTCAATTCTGATTATAATATATCATGGGCCCCAAACCCTCTTCAAATTATTAAGGCTCCTACGTTATACCCTAAACCCTGGGCCCTAAATCCCTCCTGAGCGCCAAGGAGTGGGTTCCACTCGAAGCATGGGACAAGGTTCCTGCTCGGTTATGATTTAGGGTTTTAGGGTTTAGGGTTTAAGGTTTAGGGTTTAGGGTTTAGTTTTTTAACACAGAAGCTTCAATGGTTGATACCACGACCACGGTTCCTCAAGGGTTTTGAAAGATGCAAGATACGGGGCTTTCTCCAATTCAGGAGAATCTGTTAGTGCAAGGGAATTCAGTGCTTGAACAGAGCTTTATCCTGCACATGTTGAGTTAAACCCTAGACACAACAAAAAAAAACGAACGCTGGGTTCAGGCGTCGGGGGAGAGTCGCAGTTGTGTTTGCGGTCTTCTGAGAGTGCCGGTGAGCCCCAAGCATCAACCCTAATCCCTAAAGCCTGAGGGTTTAGGACCTCCTGCATGAGAATGAGACAGATCCGATCCACTCTCGGCTCGGCTTGTGAAGAAGTGAGCCGAATTACTGCTGGGACCCGAATGGCGTCCTACATGTGGGAGTTCTTCCCAACCTCACAGACCGAACATCTCTCGAACCCGAGATTTCGGCCATAACCCCAACCCTCCAATTACCTACTATATAAGGCCCTAGGTGCCCTAGTACCCTGTGCAGTAGGTACCTGGGGGGTTAGGGATAAGCGGTGCACACAAAAAGGCCGCAGAAAATCCGATGAGCTGCCAGGCATACACCCTGAGCCCCAGATCGACAAAACAGCCTTCAGCCCTAAACTCCCCAAAGCCAAGCCGAAACCGTAAACCCTAAGCCCTAAAACCCCTAAAGCCCATGTGGGTAGTTGTCAAAATTAGGGTCCCTTTTGGGGTACCCTAAATAGTAGGTGCCGTATTATAATAAGGACCCAAAAAGGGACCATCATTTTGATAACCACCCATTTCGAAACCCTAATAATCCAAAGCCCTTTCGCTTAGGCTCAGGCCTAAGGAGACGCCCCCGAAGTTGGGATGTCTAGCGCCTCCGAGCGTGCTTTCGAGACGAAAAGGGAGCAGCTGCATGGCTGGTACGGTGAAATAATTACCAATGCTATTGTGGGTTTCGGGAACCTTTCAGGCTCAGAGCAATGAGGGCTCTAGTGCACGAACCTCTGCAGCCATTGCGCAGCAACTTAACTTCCTGCCCTGTCAGCCTTCGGGTTCAGGGTTTTTGGGCTTTGAGTTCAGGGTTTATGGTCTAGGGATTAGGGTTTTAGGTGTTTTAGGCTTGGTGTCCCGATGATTCTTCACATGGCCAGTTTCCTGTCGAAACCGAGCAGACACAACTCTGGCGAGCATCGATCTGGGGCTTCACTCAGCTTCATTGCCTCAGTGGCTGAGTAGGTAGCCTTTCACCTTTATAACCTTTTGGGGCGTAGAAAGTCCTACTATGATATAGTAAGTTAACCGTTTGCGGGCTGGTGGACTTTGCCCCTACGTAGCACGGTCTCTCTTCTGCGGCTGTCCGTTGAAAGGGGATTGTTCCCCATCATGTCCGCTCATTAGTATAGAAGCCTAGTTAACCCTAAACCCTAAACCCTAAACCCTAAACCCTAAACCCTAAACCCAACATTATTCTTCGGGGTCCTGATTATTGATATTTATGGTAAAGGAGCCCAAGGCCCTATTGTAGTTGCTAATGCCCCTGCATCAGGCTGATGCAGTTTGCGAACAGCCCACCGGAGGTTTAGGGTTTAGGGTTTAGGGTTTAGGGTTTAGGGTTTAGGGTTTAGGGTTTAGGGTTTAGGGAGGGTTGTCTTCTATTCCTGGGGGCGGAGTGCAGCCGAACCGAAGTTCGCCCGACTGGTATACCCATCGGCCCTAAAGTAGTTCCTTTTGGGGGTTCATATATAGAGTCCTAAAAGGTAATCCCAAAAAGGAACTACCCTAAACCCTAAACCCTAAACCTAAACCCTAAACTCTAAACCCTAAACCCTAAACTAGGCTTTAGAGTCTAATACACGGGCCTTAATAAGTACCGACTTGCCCTGATCCCTACTATACACGGGCCTTAATAAGTACCGACTTGCCCTGATCCCTACTATTCCTTGGACTTGTCTCTCTACTCAGACCTTCCCGAATTCTTGAATTAAAGCATATACCGGAAATCTATAGTAGTGTCTAAAATAAGATATCATATGACTCAAGGTATACTCCGTAACTATGTTGTGTTTTGCGAATAGTCAGCTGCAATACCAGAGCCACTGCATCGGAGCCGGAAGTCCAAGAGTGGTATCTTCAGTCTGATGCTCTAAGTACCCATACAACGGCTTGGGGTTTAGGGTTTAGGGTTTAGGGTTCAGGGCTCAGGGTTCACCAACATCCCTCTGAATCCCGGCGTGTGGCGTTTTCCCCCACACACCGAGAATGGCAAGGATGGCAACTACAATCAAGCTACTGTTCGGAGGTTTGTGGTGCCAGTAACAGTAGGGTAAGCAAGGAGCACTTCTGTTTTGCTTGCGGTGTTATGTCGCTCGCGCTCGTCGTCAGCGTGGCGGTGTTGTCCTAGGGGCTGAGTAAGTAACCTTTGACCTTTTGGGGCTTATAGGGGTAACCTTTTGAATTATAGTAGCACTATATATATATATATATATATATATATGTATATGTATATATATATATATGTATATACACACATATATATATATATATAATCCTACTATAATTCAAAAGGTTACCCTTTTTGGGGTTAGGGTACCCAGCCCCTAAGTTGTAATTGGTGGTGGGTGGTTTATTGCCAGGAGAGGGCTGTAGCAGCTGGGCGGCATCTCTTGGGCACTTTGCAGCTGATGCGGCTCGGCGTAGGTCCCAACATAGAATACATCACATAGAATGAATAATCTACACTAAAATCATAGAGTATACAGTATAAGCAACTACATAGAGAGAGAGAGAGAGAGTAATCAGATTTCAAGCCCCCAGCTCTTGGAGAACGGATGCAACCTGCACTCTGAACGCTGATCCTGACCCCCAGAGAAGCCCTGAGCCTCAAACCTCAAGCCTTCCTTGAGCCCAAGCCCTGGACTGAACCCCAAACCCTATGAACCCCTTAAGGCTTTAGGGTTTAGGGCTACAGCCCCTTAAGGCTTTAGGGTTTAGGGCTACAGCCCCTTAAAGGGTTTAGGGTTTAGGGCCTAGGGGTTTGGGGATTAGAAGCCCTCTTCAATCCGAAACAGCAACACCGACGTTAACCTGACCTAAGTTTGAAGCCTCGCACCGACGCTCGTAACCTTTGCAGCCATGAACAACTGGTTCGCAGACAAGGCACTTGCCAAGCTTCCCTTTCCCCAAGGTTCCAAAGGACCCAATAATCAGGTACTTAGGTTTCGGATAGTAGTTATGTAGGTTGCTATTTGGGAGAGTATATGATTATGAGGTACTTGGACCCTAGGGGTTTGGTGGTGGTTGGATTTTTGCCTTCCGGAAATCGGGCTTTGGGTCATACGCCCGAAAGCCCTGAACCCCTGAACCCTAATCCCTAAACCCTAAACCCCAAACCCTCAGCCTCTGAACCCTCATCCCTAAACCCTAAACCCCAAAACCTCAGCCTCTGAACCCCAATCCCAAAACCCTAAACCCTAATCATGATGGGCCTTGTAAGAAGCCTTGAAGTTCATGTTTCGGCTTTACTGTACGGCTTACTGTTTGAGGGCCTTTCGGGACTTGGGGACATGGATATATGATGCAGGTAAGGTCAACTGAAGGTTGAAGTGCCCAATACCCGGGTTTAGGGTTTAGGGTTTAGGGTTTAGGGTTTAGGGTTTAGGGTTTAGGGTACCTTAAATCATAAGATTAAGGCCCCCAGAATTTAAGGTATATTCCTTCATTCCCTTGTAGAAACCCTGATAGATCCCTTTAAGGGACTTACTTGGGCTCAGTCTTGTTACCACCCCTCTTGGAACCGACTGAGTAGCACTCTGGTCCGCACTATGGTGAGGGAGGCTTGGGTGTTTGAGTGTAATTTATGGCCCTTGGTGCCACTGCAGTCCTTGGGGTTTAGGGAACCCGAAACCCTAGGGTTTAGGGTTCGGGTTTAGGGTTTAGGGTTTAGGGCACCATGGAAGGTGAACAACCTGAACAACCTCGTCCGTGAAGTCCGCTTGGAGCACCTTTCCCGGCCAAGCAGGGTGTGGGCCGTTCCGGACTATGTATAAGATTGCGAGGCCCATACACGAAACCAGGTTATAGTGCTTGTGGTTCGGTTGTTTGATCAAGCAGTGGCATCCATTTGCAGTCCCTGTGAGGTTTGAGCCAGATCATATCCGAAATCCCATCCTAGGTTGAAGGCCCCCCGGACATGGATAAAGCTTATAACCCTAAACCCTAAACCCCAAAATCCTAAACCCTAAACCCTGACCCCTAATTAGCGTGGCCCATACTAAGCTCAGACAGGCAATCAGGGTCTATGACTTGGAGCTTTGAGATTCGGATATTTTAGGTCGGAGGCGTGGCTGCATAGCAATTTCGGGTTTAGGGCTTGGGGTTTGGGGTTTAGGGTTTAGGGTTTGGGGTTTGGGGTTTAGGGTTTAGGGTTTGGGGTTTAGCTGGGGGGCCTGAACAACTAATAGCAGTATCCACTTAAGTTGTAGTCTTTATGTGCAGAGTTCCTTTGGTTACAGACTACATGGGGATACGTAACATACCCCTAACCATCATAACTTTTTTCAGTCTTTCAAAGAGTCTACTGGTCATACAAGAATCATGGCCGCCCCACGCACATCCTACGCTAGCATAGTCTTTCAAGACCGCAATCCCTCTCTTCGCCGGAAGCCCTATACCCTGAACCCACCAACAAACAGATTCCAAACAGAATCTGTTGATAAAACCCTAAACACTAAACCCTAAACCCCTAAACCCTAAACCGTAAAGCCCGTAAGCCCCCAAAGAAGTTTCTTCGAGGCTCGGGCTTGTGGTGGGTTTTATCGGATCCTGGTCTCTGCTAAAAGTCCTCTGGGGCTCGAGGCTCTCGGTTCTGGGTCCAAGGTTTAGGGGGGTTTCTGGGGGTTTAGGGCTTAGGGGTCTAATGGTTGAGGGGTTTTAGGTCGAAGGTTTAGGGGGGGTTTAGGGTTTAGGGTTTAGCATTCGCCTTGTCTTGTCTTGTCGGCTCTAGAAGTCTAAGAAAAGAACACCAAATTGGCCACGCATGCGTGCAGGATAAGTTTCATTTTGCTACTTCAGGAATTCAGGAACCACGGCAGTTCGGATTAAGGCGTATGTGTAGCTGTCGAGTGGAACAGCTCGGAAGGGCTAAGGTACTTGTGCGTCGGATATAACTATAATATCCTATAACATCGTTGCAGCTGCATACTTCCCTTACATGTGATCCTGCGTCTCCAGAGGGTGTACATTCAACTGTCGATAACCGGCGCGAGTAGAGGCAGAGGGCCTGTCTCGCGTCCGAATGGCGCTTCGCATCCTGCGATGTCTCTTCCTCCTGAGGCGCCTTGGGTGTAGGGTTTATGGGTTTGGGTTTTGGGGTTTGGGGTTTAGGATTTAGGGTTTAGGGACTCGGACCGCAAATAACCTTCTTTTTTTTAACGGAAAAATCATCGTCGTGAGCGCTGACAAGGAAGGTTTTCCAGGGGTTGGGGTTTAGGGTTGCGTCAGGCCCCGGACCTTGAAACCTGAAAGCCCCAAACCCCGAACCCCCTACACCCCAAAATCCGTAAACCCTTAAACTACACCCAAAAGGGGTTTAGTGTGCCGTGCAGTAGGCTTTGTGAGGTGTCTAGGGCTAGGGTTTCGAAGTTTGAGCATGAAGGACTGCTCCCAGAGATGAGTGGAGTGCTCCTCTCTGATAGGTCCCGAAAGAGAAGAAGTTAGTGCAACTTCGTCCATAAGCATGCCTTTACATGTTGAAAGTTTAGGCGTTTCGAAGTTGGTTGACTTGCATGGCATTCGAAAGTATTCCCATAGCCCATAGACTTCTCTTGCGCCCCTGCATTCGGTCGGCGAGGTTTTTGCTCATCCGTCGTGCCAGACTCCTTGAATTCCGCCAATGCTTTCCTTGGATTTCCTATAGTCTCCGTTGTAGTTCCTTTTTGGGGATACCTTATTATAGAAGCCTTAATATATAATTGGTTAAGCCAAAAAAGGAACTACAATGGAGACTCTAGGTAGGATTCTGAGTGCTGCTCGCTTCGGAGAGTACTCGGAAGCAAAATTCGTAGTCATATATGAGTCTTATGTCATATGTCATGTTGTACGTAGAGGTGATGATATATGAATTTTGGTCTCCACCCATAGGCCCCATTGTAGTTCCTTTTGGGGATTACCTAAAACCACAAAAAGGAACGACTATGGGGTTTATGGGTAGTTCCTACAGAAGGTGTGAATTTCCCCCGGACCGGAGCAGGTCTTTGTTGTTGGTGCGGCTGAGCGAAGCTGTCGGCCAGGCTCGTGGGAAGTAGGCGCCAGTCTCGGGATTACCTTTGGGCTTACCAGAAGCAGTATTGCAAAGGTGACTGTAAAGGTTACTGCAAGGAATACAGCGAGCATTGCCTAGTTGATTGCTATAAGTGAAGTTCCGTTCGGCCATTCGGACGTGGAGATGAGTGGGCAAAGCCGGGCCTGAGTATGCTCTTCAAGGTGACAATGACTCAACCCTGATGTGGTTCATGATTTGCAAGAGCAGAAAGGTTTTGATGGCAGTCAAACTTGCCACGACTGTAGCGTGGTCCTTAAGGGCAAAAAGAACCTTCAAAGAACCTATTCCCTTATACTATGAATCCCTACATGGTATATGAACCCTAAACCCTTTTACGGCTCTTTTCGTCCTTAAGGGTGTGGTGAGGCGTGCACGTACTTTGATTCGTTATGTCTGCTTCATCTCTCAAGCTCGTCACGCACACCAGGACGATAGTAGCATATCAAATCTAAGCCCTGGTCCAGAGGCTGCATATATAGTACCATGATGGAAGTAGGTCCCAAAAGACCATCCATATTAATGTTTTAGGGACCTAACTCCATGATGGTACTATATATGGAGCCTCTGGGTGATGAAGCCCCTAAACGC
Source organism: Symbiodinium sp. CCMP2456 (assembly GCA_905221635.1). NCBI lineage: Eukaryota > Dinophyceae > Suessiales > Symbiodiniaceae > Symbiodinium > Symbiodinium sp. CCMP2456. The sequence goes on along the minus strand of CAJNDV010037329.1, from coordinate 185,067 downwards.
CAAACCCTCATTAGCCATGGTCCCACGTTCTGCCAGCCCAAACTGCCCGAACTTAGGGCAAGCCTACGCTCTACTGCCTCCCGGCGGATTTCGGCTAACCATTTGAGGACAGGATCCACACTTGATGTTACTGTAGGAACGGTTTACGGTGGAGCTTGCAGGCCTGGATTTGGGTTTAGGGGTGGGGGCTAGAATTTCAGGTTCGGGTTTTGGGGCCTACACCCTATAAACCCTAAGCCCGTTAAACCCTGAACCCTGTAAGCCCTAAACCCTAAAAACCCTAAGCCGTATAAACCCCAAAAATCCTATAAACCCTAAACTCTATACACCCCCAAACCTTAAACAATTAGGTTGTTTTGCATTTTGGAGTTCACTGGCGGTTGGGGGGTCGGGCCGGGGCCCCAAGTCCGGGGCCTTGCTTCCTGCGCGGCTACGCCTGCTGTAGGCAAACGTTCAGAAACGGCTCCACAGCAGATCCAGCGTTTAGGGGTTAGGGTTTAGGGTTTAGAGTTTAGGGTTTAGGGTTTAGGGTTTAGGGAGACCAATCCAAGAAGAGAAAGTTATGCAGATTGTCAGTTAGTGCCCTGCACTGGCAATCTGCATAAGTGTCTCTTCCTGATCTCCGCTTGAACCGACATGTTCGAAGGTTCCTACATTTGGGGTGCAGACGACACAATGTAAACAAGCAGAGTGTTCAGGAACATAGCCCAAAAATTGCTGAATCAATGCTGATCCTTAAACCCCAAACCCTAAATCCCCAGAACCCTAAACCCCAAAGCCCATGACCTAAACCCTAAACCCCAAAGCCTGTGAACTGTTTGAAAAGAATCGAAAAGAGCCGTGACATGTCCGCAGCTCCAGGTCCCCCTAGCTCTTGAGAGGCCCCAAAATCCCCGAGCCAGGATTTAACGTTCTTTGCTAAGCCACAGCTGCGAAACAAGCCCCTAGCTCCCGGTAAAGCCCACAAGCCCGTAACTCCAGCTAAACCCCACTGTAGACCGCCACATGTTGCCTTGGTTCCCGAAAATCTTAAATATCCCCAAACCCACTTCAAAGCAAAACCCCCAAAATCGCTAGATCCATGGTGGTCCCATGGTTGAAGTCACCGGTCACTGAACACACAGTGTCGATTTCCCTACAGGCAGTCATCAACCCTATCCATCCCACCTCTCTGCTGCTCAAACCCTATGAACTCCCTAGCGTTTCTAACCCCTAAACCCTAAACCCCCTAATATAGAGTATATCTGTAGTATAATATGCCCCAAAACCCTGTTCTAATTATTAAGGCCCCTAGATGAGCTGAAAGGGCATATGAGTAGTTCTCTAAATTAGGGTCCTTTTTTAGGTCCCCAAGAATAATACGGCACCCTTAAAAAGACCCTAAAAGGGACCCTAACTTAGAGAACTACCCATATGTCAGATTCTTTCTCAGGTGTAGCTCTGGTTACGCCTGGCGGTTACGAGCCCCACCTTCTCGCCGGCCAACACGAGCTCAAGGCCTGCCAAACAAACGGTTTAGGGTTTAGGGTTTAGGGTTTGGGTAGATAACCTTCTAAACCCGAATCCCTAATCCCTCTTCTTATTCATGTCTCTGGTATCCTAAACCCTAGTTACCCCTCATGGATGGTTCATGTCGCCGGCATTTTAGCGTGGGCTGCGCTACTTGCTTCGAGTTCCATAGGAGTCGTGCCCTTCGGGAGCAGTCGGATGTTTTACATTTCCCTTAACCCTAAGCCCCTAAACCCCTAAACCCTAAAACAGCTGTTTTACGAATATGATCATGGGGCTTTGAAAGGCCAACCCTAGGAGAGCTCAAGATTTGAAAGGTTTGGGAGTCATAGCTTCGCGATGTAGGTTTAGGGTTTAGGGGTTTAGGGTTTCGGGTTTAGAAGTTTAGGGCTGAGCGGGGATGAGGTTCAGGATTCATAGGTGTTCGCATACATGCTCTGGTTCTGGGAGGCATCACATTCTGATGGCTTCGTGCAGGGCAGTTTATATCATAACATACACAGTCTTCCAGAATTTCAGAATCGAAACTCATCTTGTGGTATGCTTCACTGCAGATGTTATGGTTTCAGGGTCTCCGCACTGTGGCCCACTCCGGATGCCCTGGAATAGAAGCCCCTCATCCCGATAGCCAACTCTCCAAGCCCCACGAACCCGTTACACCAAAACTTTACCCTCAGGCCCTTATTGCTGTTATGGGCTTTCTAGGGGAAGGTTTGGGCTTTCACTATGGGGGTCCATGAGCCTTAGGGTAAGCATTAAGAGCTGCATCATCCCGGACCAGATCCAAACCCCCAGCCCCATCCGTGTTGTGGACGGAGGCTGGAATTTTCGGCCCTGGGCTCAGCGAGATTTTCGACTTGGTGCCATATCATATGGGTGTTTTGAGGGTAAGGGGTACTTGTTTAGGGATCCTTCCAGTAGGAAACCCGCCGTTCTAGATCCATTTAGGTATGTGTCCGGAAGTGTATACTATCAAATAAACGCATACATACATACATACATACATACATACATACATACATCCATCCGTCCATCCATACATACATACATACATACATGTCTATTAAATTATATATATATATATATATATATGTATTTCGGATGAAACTCTAGCAAAGGAGCCTTCACGGGGCGTGGGTAGTGAGTTCCCATGCACCATGCACAAGCCTAACTGTTCAGGCCACGTTTTGTTGCTCAACACGATTGCCTACGTGGAGCCTATAACTATCCATTCCATATGAGGCCGAAACCCGCACCAACGTTGGTCCTAAACCCTAACCCCCTAAACCCCTAAAACCCCCCAAAACCCCTAAAACCCTGAACCCCTAAACCCTAAAACCCTAAAACCCTAAAACCCTAAACCCCTAAACCCCTAGACCCATAAAACCCCTTAACCCCTAAACCCCTAAAACCTGTGGCGGTTTACCCCAGCACCTCTGATCCGGAAGCCGTCAAAACCGTGAGCCCGAGTCGAATACTTGGTGCCTTAAGATGAGTCCCTTTTGGGGTACCCTAAATAATAGGTGCCGTATTATAATAAGGACCCAAAAAGGGACCGTAATTTTGACAACCACCCAGATGACACAGGGCTTTTAGGGCCTTAGGGGTTTAAGTTTCAGGGTTTAGGGTTTAGGGTTTAGGGGTTTAGGGTCTTAGTGGTTTAAGTTTCAGGGTTTAGGGTTTAGGGGTTTAGGCTTTTAGGGTCTTAGTGGTTTAAGTTTCAGGGTTTAGGGTTTAGGGTTTAGGGGTTTAGGCTTTCAGGGTCTTAGTGGTAAAAGTTTCAGGGTTTAGGGGTTTAGGGTTGAGGGGTTTAGGCTTTTGGGTCTTAGGGGCTTTTGGGTTTAGGGGTTTAGAGTTCAGGGTTTAGGGTTTTGGGGTTTAGGGGGTTCAAGGGGTTTATTGTAAGTAGTAGAAACTTAAGTGAGGGAAACCAGCCTATCCCATGATGAGGTAGTCAGATCTCTTTTTAGGCCGTTTGGGCTTTGTCCTGCCTGGTCTGTAGTCTCTCCTGCTCCCGAAGCCCTGAACGTGAAACTAAGCCGACTGCCCTAATATAGGGGCCTAAAAATACAAAAATATGACCTACACTATTTTGAGGTTCCTTAAAATACTCATAGTATAATGGACCCCAAAGCCCTATTAAAATTATGAAGACCCCCACATTAGACTCGAGGCCCCCGGTAAGCACGAGAAGCCCATCTCCAAACGATGGCAGCTTCGTCTTCATCAAGGCCACGTGGGCCAGAGCCTCCTTGGAAGAGCGGAAAGGTTTAGGGCTTATAGGGTTTAGGGTTTATAGGCATTGGGTTTAGGGTTTAGGGTTTAGGGTTTCGGGATGTTGAGGGTGTCGACGGCAATGCAGCGCCAGATGGGAATCAGATGGAAATGCCTTTGCGAGATGATTTTGCCAGACCTTACATCCACCGGAGTCATGACGGCAAGGCTGACCGTTGATGGAAATCCATCAACATCCATCGGCAATCTCGTGTTGGCGCTGGCCTGCGAATGCGCTCGTGGTTTTTGCAAGAAGGCTGGCCACTGACCAACTCTTTACCTATAGTCTCCATTGTAGTTCCTTTTTTTGGTTTAACCGATTATATATATTAAGGATTCTATAAGGTATCCCCAAAAAGGAACTACAATGGAGACTATAGGTACATTTGCGTTTCAGGCGTTGAGAATTACTGTCAGTTTTTTGCTAGGCTCGCTAGACATCGGAACGTAAAGAGTCTCTTACTTGTACTCATGGCTATCCTTATCTTACCCTAGACCCTAAACCCTATAATCCTAAACCCTCTTATGTAACCCTAGAAGCCCTGTAACCCTAACCCATAAACTCTACAACCCTACTTGGCCTCCCTCTCAATTCCCAGGACACCCTAAACCTCAGGCAAGCCGTTATCTCTAATAAAAGGGGCCTAGACTCATACTAAACCCCAAAAGTTGGAAGCCGGGTTAACGACAATTAGTGCTGGGACTCCTTGTACAGGACTCTTAAGGATTGAGGCTGTTGGGTTTCCAACTTTTGGGCTTCTACGGTGAGTAATTACCACTGGTATTTCATTGGGTTTCGTAGTAGAACTAACGTATACTATTCATATACTTCAAAGCATACTAGGGTATGCCCCAGTATATTACAGTATTATATAGTATAATATACCCCCAAAAGCCGCTTCTAGTTATTGAGGCCCGTTTTCATATTACGCTTGAAGCCGTGCTCAGAATGCGACGACTTTGCCATTGTTAGCAACGTCTCGGCCCGGCGATTGTTCGCTGGCCACGTGCTTCGGCTGGAGAGTTGAAGGGTCTAAGAACTTCGGACCAGAGTTCAGGTGTTTAGGATTCAGGGTTATAGGGCTTTAGGGTTTTAGGGTTTAGGGCTTCAGGGTTTTCGGATTTGGGGTTTTAGGGTTCTTAGGGTTTTGGGCTTCGGGTGTCAGGGTTTTAGGGGGTTTAGGGTTTAAGGTTATAGGTTTTAGGACTTTAGGGTTATAGGCTTGAGGGTTTTAAGGCTCTTGGGTTTAGGGTTATTGGGTTTAGGGTTATAGGATGTAAAAGGGTTTGATGTTTGGGGTTTAGGGTTTCGTGTCTAGTAATCACCCTAGTGCGACCCAATTCTCGGAGCTTCAGGGATACATCCGAAAAAAACAATCCAGCATCCGAAGCACTCAAGCCCTGACTAGTAGGTGGCACTGTGGAAAACTTGAACATTCCCCTTATGGCTCCTATATACCTATTCAACCCTAAACCCTAAACCCTAAACCCATAAATAATAAATAATGTTAAGGGCCCAAAAACTACAACCAAGCTCATCTCTGTGGGCTGTGTGCGGCTTCGTGTTCGCAGCTGGAGTTGAGGGTGTAAGGCGTCAAAGATGCCTGGGCTATTGGAGACTGGTTCTTGCTCCTGTCCATGTGGGAGTTTCAGAAAGTCAGGGGTACCATATTTTGGGGTCCTTATAGTAGGGATCCTATTGCTTAGGGTACTATATTAGGGTTCCCTATTTTCGGAAACCCCATGTATCCATGTGTAGACCCCTGATGCTATCCTGTTCGAAAGTTCTGGGTGTGCCAGCATACTGTCTTGACATACACCTACAGTAGAGGCCAGAATCTTGGAACATCATTATCCTCATGCTCTTGAAGTAAAGTACAGGAAATCCCAGTCCAAGCAATCGACCTCGCGCCAGCTCAGCTAAGCAGTCTTTCATGCGGCGCCGGTAAGGACAGCCTCATGGACGAGATTTCGTCGAAGGCGGGGTGTCGGATCAGATTCCGGGGCACCATGCTGCCCAAGCAAAGCACAAAGGGCTGTTGGTGTAAAATGTACCTACGCTTTGCAGGGATATACAGACTGGCTGCTAGGAGTGTAGGGTTTGAGGTTGCTGAATTGGTGCATGAATCGGACTGTGGGCGCACCCTAAGGCACCCGGGCAATCTCGATGGAAGTGGTAAGTAGTGTGGCAGGAGAAAGAGGCAGAAGCAACCACGAATGCACAGCTGCTGCTGCTGCTGCTGCTGCTAATTAGTGGTTTTATTACGAATACCGACACCAGGACGAAGACGGATGGTAAAGAAAATACTGCTGTGATATGATGACGACGACCACGACGACGTCGAGTTCGATTGGTGCTGCTACTGTCGCAATTGCTGTAATATATAGAAGCCCAAATATTATACCAACATTAATCCTTAGGGTTCCCCATTATTAGTATACTGTCAAAAATCCTAAAACCCTATTCTAATTAGTAAGTCCCCTATAGTTCCGTCGTTTTTGCCAGTCCTAGACTGCTGCTGCTGCTGCTGCTGCCATTGAGACTTTCGTTGAAGCAACTTTGGTTGCAGTTATTGAGTAATCATGGTGTGTAGTATATAACCTTTTATAATGTATACTGTACATTAATAGTCTCTCTCTCTCTCTCTGTATATATATATATATGTATATATGTATGTATATACATATACATATATACATATATATATATATATATATTATGTGTAGTGTTCATATAACTGCTGTTTCGCTTATCCCCTCGGAGGTCTATCAGATCGACACCACCCTTTTTGCACCGATGCTCCGAGGACCCCCAGGCCGTCCGTTTCCCTCGAAGAACGGCTTTTTCGCGCGCACGAAGGGATCCAGTAATGGGTTTGGGGTTTAGGGTTTAGGGTTAAGGGTTTAGGGCAGGGTTGAGTGCTTGGGTCCAGTGATTAGAGTTCTTTGGGTGTAGATTTGGTTAGGTTTAGGGTTTAGGGAGGGTTTTGGGGTGTTAGGGTGTAGGCTTGCGATCACAGCGCAGCGAAGTTTCTCATTTGCAATTCAGGTCCTCCAACCCGAACCCCGAACCACAAGCTGCGAAGTTCGGTCCTAAACCCGAAACCCTAAACCGGCACACCGCCAATTGTCTTCAAATAATATAGGGGCCTAAAGAATTATCAATAGTACTTGGGGGGTTCCATATTATAAGTCTAGTAGAATGTACCCCCCAAACCTCACTCTAATTATTACGGTCCCTACATTATTGGGGTACGGGGGCTTCATGTGAGCTTGGACCTTCGACGCTTCTAGCCGAAAGTTATTCGATTCATGGCCTCGTCTTGTGCAGTATTTACCCATGGGGGGTACCAGCTTTCTGACTATATAGGTCATCGCTGGCGTAGCGCTACGATCTTGTATGTACAAGATTCGATGCCCTAATCCCTTGTTTAGGATCCTATCCTTCAGCCCTGAACCATAGACCCAAAGCAAGATTTACCATGAAGACTGCAGGTGAACTCACATGGAAACACCATAAGGGGCTTCGATTTCCAAATAGAGCTGCGCCGGTATGCGGTTTAGAGGTTCAGATTTTGGGTTGGGGGGGTTAGGGTTTAGGTGTTTAGGGACCATGAGGGTTCAGGACTGTCTAATGTAGGAGTCGGGAGAAGTAGGAGCAGTATCCCAAGTACCATGTCGAGTGCAGAATGATTTGCGCCAAGCACTCTTCGAACCTATTAAAGGTCCCCGTAAGTACTAAACCCTAAACTCTACATCAAAGATCAAGGCTATATTCCTTTTCCTAAAACCTACACCTGCACCCTAAAACCTGAAAACCCGTAATGGTTTCAAGCAGTGAGATGTGATAGACAGGTAGATAGATAGATAGCTTGTTTTGATTGATTAGATAGGTAGATAGATAGGTAGGTAGATAGATGGATAGACGGATAGACGGATGGATAGATAGATAGATAGATAGATAGATAGATAGATAAACTGGTATATGCAGACATATGCACGACACATGCGTGCATGCATGCATGCATGCATGCATGCATGCATGCATGCATGCATGCATGCATACATACATACAGTCATACATACATACATGCGCAAAGGCACTCTTCGACACTCGAGTTGCCACATCCGCACACCTCCAGGTAAGATGAAGCTGAGGGGCTAGAAGATCTTGTCGGGGGTTTACAAGCTGTGAGCTCTGAGGCCTTATCACCCGAGAGGTAGGTTTCGTTCAGTTCGGTTCGGCTTTGTGGCAGAAAGATACTGTTTTGCCATTATGTAGGTTTCACGGGTACGTGGTTGAGTTGTGTGATACAGTCAGGCACCAAGATGTCTCACGAGCTAATTCGTGCGGATTTCGGGGGCATGGGTTTTCGTTGTCGGGTTTACGCAGTTTACCCGCCCGATTCCACTCCTTGAAGAAGCCTTCCAAGCGACCATGGATATAGTGTTCAATTATTTAACTGACCACAAGACACTTATGAACTCTCCAAAACTGGAAAGACCCGCGAGTGCTGCCGCAGGATGTCTTCGAGCGAGTGGCTTCGGGGCACATTTCTCAGGAATTAGGAAATCAGAGTCTGTGTGTATGTTTATCCGCAGGTGTGTGTGTGTATATATATATATATGCACATATTTACACTCATTTGGTGTCAAGTACGCATGTGACAGCAGCAGTACCAGCCGTTACCAGCCTGAGTTCTAGTGTTCAAGTACCAGCTCTAGTATTAGTACTGGCGTTCGAGTGACACTACTGTTGATGATAACAATCCTGCATTACCTTAAGGACTCGAAAATATCGGATTTTTGTAAATTCCTTATTATAGGAAATTGCAGGATTTAAATCATCAGCCGTTATCGCTCGTAGGTACTGAAGGTTTGGGTATTGGTGTTTTAGTGTTGCCGGGATCACAGCGTGGGCCCGGACTTTGTTCGTTGTGGGACTTTGGGGTGCGCTTAACCCAAAGAACCAAGTGGTCCATATTCGGATTATTTCTTACGTTCAGAAAGGACATATTAGGACCAAGATGACAGGGTTTGGGTTCCCTATGCACGGTTTGATGGTGTTTAAGGGAGCATCCTTCCTTGAACATGTTTCGAGGCCCTGGCAGGGTTAGGGAGCTTCTTGGCGGCTGAAACCTAAGCCCCGAACAGCTGCGCTGGCAAGAGCGGGGCCGTGGCAACAACCCGAGCGACGTTTTGCGAGCCGCTTTAGATCCCGCAGCATCTCACGCACCCTGGCCTCAACCCTAGAAACCCCATTCTTTTGAACCCAGACTCTGGGTTTAGGGTGTAGGGCCCTAAGCCCTAAACCCTAGAAGCCCCCCCGGAAGCCCTGAGAACTAAAGCAGCCCTGAGGCTACGAAGGTTATGCGTCGCCAGATTTCTGGCTGCATCCTGGCTGTGCTAACTCTTTGGGGTGTTGCAATGGATAAGAAAATTTTATAAGGGGTTCTATAAGGGTTGAGGGGAGTTTATAAGGGGTTCTATCATGGAGGGGTGTTCTATTCTCTGTTCTTGGGCTCCCTATGTGGCTCTGAGCTTTCGACCCTGAGGGCCCGAGTGCCCAAATTAAATCTCGCGTTTGGGACCGACAGCCTTAGCCCTAAGCCCTATCAGCCCTACACCTTAAACTGGGTTCTTGTTGAGGGGTTTAAGTTAAGCTACCATAACATCGAAACCGTATTATGTGTTGTAGATCCGTATTCTGGTAAACGTAAATTACATCCCTTAACAAGAACCCAGTAAACTTCGAAAGCCCTAAACCCAAAGCCCCAAAGCCCTAAATCCTACCGTTTGGGCATTTAGACCCTTCGGGGACCTATACTACTAAAGCCTCTTTCAAGGGACCCCCCCCATTAAGGGATCTACTTTTGGGATCCTCCCCTTGGGTCCAGGTAACATCCAAACCCCATGAAGACCTTTGCAGCCTTCCAGAACCCTACTTGGAGGTTCATGGGACTTAATAAGTACAGTCATAAGTACCTTAATTGGGGTTTTAAGCAAATATAAGTATAGCTACCTTAATTATAACCCTAGTTACTAAGTCCGACGAACCTTGAAGGAACCCTAAACCCCTAACCGCCTCTGAAGGCCCTGCGAGCGAGCTCAGTTGCTGCATGGCTGTCTGGAGCAGGCCTTCAACCCTGAACATTGCTTATATAGCTACCTGTAGCCGAAAAGACCTACCTTTTTTAGGGTTCCTTAGTATGGTTTCTATATATATATATATATAGTTCCGTAAAATGGTAGGTCTTTTGGGCCACAGGTAGGGCTCTGTAAGGTTTAGAGAAGTAGCAATGCAGGCTACGATTTGGGTGAGTATACGACTAGGACCCTTAGGTTGAGGAAGTTGTCGACACACTGCATTGCTCCGGCAGCCTTGCGGGGATACGTCTCTGCTGCCCATGTGTTGGTTGCTATATATGGCTTCTACAAGGGTTGCAATAAGAGATCTACTGTAAGGGTTCTATAAGTGGCGTTTGCCCCAAAACCGTGAAACTTAAATCCACAAAGCCTGAACCCTGCACCCCAACTCCAGGTTCTACCGTAATCCCCCAGCCCTGAAATTGTAAGCCTTATGCCACCAACCCCTGAGACCCGGCTCTCAAACCCCGAAGAAAGCCCGAAAGGCACCCTATCAAAGCCATGGCCCTGCTCTTGATTCCTAATGCTCCAAACAGCACCGGTTTAGGGTTTAGGGTTTAGGCTAATGCTCCAAACAGCACCCGGTAAAGAGGTGCCTGCAGATGTCGACGAGCTCAAGGCCCTACAGGCACCAGGGCGTCAGGAGCACAAACATGTCGCAGCGAGAGGCTTTAGTACTTGACTGGTCGTTTTGTTTTTGTTGTTGGTGTTGTTGTTGTTGTTGCTGATGTTGCTGATGTTCGATTTGTCTCCAGGCCTTTCTTTATGGATAGGAGTAAGGAGGTTTTGAGTTCAGGTGTTAGGTAAGGCATATCTACAGCTTTTTTGTTTTAGGGCTTTGGGCTTGTGTTGTGATCGTGGCAACAGCTGAAACCGTATAGGGCTTGCGGTTTGGGTTTAAGTTACGATGTTCTGCTGCTTCTGAAGATTGATGTGGCCAGCTGCGCATTTTTTTGGGGGATGACGACGGGCACAATGAATTCTAGGCTTTCAGGGACTATCAATGACAGGTGAATGTGTATGTCTTTATATCTGCATACTTTCCTGCTTACCTACCTGCCTGCCTGCCTGCCTGCCTACCTACCTACATACCTACCTACCCACCTACCTATCTGTCTATCTGTCTATCTACACATACCTATCCACCGATCTTTCCGTCAAACCATCAATCAACCTACCTATCCATTTTCGATCGATCTAATTACCTATTTTTCTATCTGTCGCGCGATCGCTCGCTCGCTCGATCAGTCGATCAATCAATCAATTCAGCTGTCTGTCATCTTTCTGTCTGTCCATCGGTTTTTCTGTCTGTCTATCTATCTATCTATCTACCTATCTATCGATTTATCTGTCTATCTACCTATCTATCTCTCCCTGTCTTGGAAATATCTTACCTGTCGTACCTATCTTTAAGTCCAGCTAATTTGTCTGATCGATCATGATTTGTTTATTCTGGCTAATCTGTTTAATCTATCTCATCTATCTAACCTGTCTAGTCTTTCTAATCTGGCGAATCTTTCAAATCTGGCTATATGATTTAGCTCATCTACCTAGTTTTTCGAATCTTTCTAATCTGTCTAACCCCTCTAAACTATCTAATCTGTCTAATCTATCCAGGCAGTGTTTGCGATCAGCGCATAGGCCGCAAACCACAAACCCTCACGCGGGCTGTTATTGTTGTTTTCAACCAAGCCTAACTCTTTGAGGTGCGCCATCCGACCGCCCTTTCTGTCTCACCCCACCTGCTGCCAGCCATGACCATCGCCGGGCTGATGGCACCTTTCATGCATTGCAATTTGGGTACATGGGAGTAATTAAGAGGCAGTTGTCACGTCCCTGCGTGGTGATGACCCAGGTAACGGTCCCTTCATAGTACGGGATGTCAGAATATGTCGGAACCCTCAATGCTAGAGCGCTAAGGAATACGGGTCTGAATAACTAGTAGCTATAGTATGATGTCGTTATATTATTCCCACTACCCTACTTTAGTTACTAATGCCCCAAGTTTAAGATTAGAGAAGACCTTGAGAGCCCTGGTGAACTTTGACGCGAGCCCCCTCCGCGTTGGTTCACTCTGGGCTTTTTGCTGAGCCTTGCAAGCCTACACCAAGAAACTTAAGGCCCAGAAAGGCAGAGGGACCGGACAGTAGAAATGGAGTAAAGTCAAAAAGCGTTCAGACACTACACAAACCAGATGAACCGACGCCACCGGAAAATACAAAAAACCGATTCGAGAAAGATGAAAGACAGCCCTTGCTTGCATAACCAACACAATAATGCATCAGAAGCATGAGAACACATTTCTTTCAAAACCACCCACCGCAAAACCGAAACCCAAACCCCTGAACCTTAAGCTGAAGCCTTGAGCCATCCACCCCTAAAGCCTAGAGCGTGTGTTCACGCACACCGCGGTCCCTTAAATCCCTCAAAACACTCAGTGGAATTCTGGGGCTGAAAATTAGGGATTATAGGGTTGAGGGTTTAGGGTTTGGGATTTAGGGTCTTCGGGTTTAGGGTTTCGGATTTTGACCCCGAGGAAAGCATCGTCCCCATGGACGACGACCTCTGCTCAGAGCGGAGAGCACTCTGGAAGGCACCAGTGTGCCTGTTTGGGACGTTGGGGGCCTTCATAACCTTAGTAGTCGCGTAGGTAACCTTTAACCTTTTTGGGGTACGACGGTTGATCTAAATCCTGCATTACCCGTAATAAGGAACATATCATAATTCTCATAGTTTAGGGTCCTTAAGGTAATGCAGGATTTATATTATCACCAGTATATTAAGCATATTGCCACCTTAAAGGTTTAGGGTCTTGGGGTTTTAGGCCTTGGTGGTACAAGGGTTCAGGGTTTCGACGAGTATTAAGGATTCTGTGTGTTTTCCAATGCCAGCCCTGAACTCCAACAGCCTAAACATCGGCCCCGCCACCTTGGCAACTCATTTTATAAGCCTGAACGGTAGAAGTAGAAATGTTTTGTTCTTAGGTTCCTTGCAATACTAACAGTATAGTAAAATGCGCCACAGCCCTGAATGAATGGTAAAGGTTTTCATTCCATGCCTTTCACCCTGAACCTGACGCCCAAGCCCAGGGTGACCAAAGACTCGGTCACCACCATCCCCACATTGGCCGAACCCTTGGCTAGACACTGATGTAGGGGTCTTCATTGGGGGGGGGCTCCTTACTATAATTATAGGATAATGGGCCCCAAAACCCTATTCTAATTAATTCGGCGCCGTATTATCTGGGCCCGAAGTATCTACCTTTTGTTCCTAAACATAATATCCTTACATAAGCCCTTAAACCAAGGTAAGCGCTGGACCTTGAGCCCTGCGAACCTAACAGTCGCGGGTATCCACGGGGATTTCCTGAAGGGTTTAGGGTGTAGGGTTTAGGGTTTAGGGAGTTTCATGGTCTAGTTCTTGCAGCTGAGCCGTCACTGCCTTCAGATTGGTATAAACCCTAAACCCTAAACCCTAAACCCTAAACCCTAAAATGCTTTCGGCTCCGGGGCATGGCTACGACACTGCCATCTCGCATGGCTCAAGCAACTCTCGCAGAACGACATAGACCCCGTGGCAAGATCAGCCATCTCGTAGCAAACCAGAGTCCCAAAGCCCCGAGGGCGCCTGAAGTGCGATGCCGAAGCTGGACAAAACGGGGGATCTCTGAGTGAAAAGAAGGAGCAACCTCAAATGCCTGTATACAATGCACAATAAAGGCTTCACGAGAGCGCTGGGCTTTCTAAGACCTGCATCCATGCCCCATACCCCTTAAAACCCCGAGCACATAACATCAGCTCAAATACTCAAGGCTTAACGTCTTGGAAACCCCGAAGCCCCGTACCTCCGCACCCAAAGCCTCGAGCATCCTGAAACACAACTGACAACTTACAGCACCCAGCCCTAAATCCCAGCACCCTTGCACGCCCTCATGAACTATCTTAGCTTAGTTTCTGAAGTCGTTCGTTTTAGAGCCCTCTGAATCCCTTATGAAGCCGTTGCAAACCCTACTCAGCCCTACTCGAAACCATACCCCTACACACATTTGCCCTGCACCTAGACCCTAAACTCTACACTCTAGCATAAAAAACCCCATAGAGCCATGCTGGAGCTCCGACCGCTCCTGCGGGGTGCCGGCGGCGTGCGCCGTGCAATCTGTCCCAGATGGACGGCTCGGAGGAACAGCAGCTGCTTGGATTCGGGTTTAACGGTGCGTTCAAGGCTGCATGTATGGTTGGGATTGGGTTTCATGGTGTTTGGTAAGGGTTGAATATCAGTGCTTTAGTTACTGGACTAGGTTCCGAATAGGGTTTGGCAGTATATTCTACGCAGTCAAGTCAGATGGGGATTGGAAAGGGGCATTATCATGCATACCTGTCTGGCTCTTTGCGTGTGTGGTTTACAGTGTGGCCTGTACAGTCGAGTGTAGATAATGAGGATATCACAGTATTTAGAGCTTGTGGGATCTGGCAGGTTGTTAGAGCTGGGGCCTTGCGGGTGTTTGTTGGTTTTTGTTTTGGGAGATACGGTACTCATAATTGGTCTAACACGGGGATTTGAGAGCCTTGACGAGACTTAGGTGATACAGGATCAGAGGGTTCGGGATGTTGCGGGACCAACGGGAGTTTATGAGGGGGGCCCTAAACCCTAAACCCTAAACCCTATAAACCCTAAAGGGGGACAGGGATTCAGTCTTCAGGTCATTGGAGACTTAAGCCGACCAACTCGCTCGCGCCAGTTGAAGTTTAGGGTTTAGGGTTGAGGGTTTTCGCCTGGTCCTCTTGTACCACCAGAACCCCAAACGACCCTAGAACCCTAAAAACCTATACCGCAACCCGATAAGTTGGTAGGAAGTTGGAGCCGCTCCAACTCAAAAGCCACTCAGAGTACAGTAAAGTGCCACTTGTCTGGGACCCAGAACCCTACTATATGGTTTCTCGGATGCTCTAGGTGTTTGGTTGGCCCCAGACCCGTTGTGAAGCTCTCGCAAGACTTTGGAAACCGTGAAATCTCGCGCGAAAAGTCCTATCAAGCTCTATCATCCCACCCTAAACCCTCCACGCCCTGTGCCCGCAACCATACTGTTCTTCTGAGTACTGAGGCAGTGTGAGCATCTCGTCAAGTCGACTAGAGAAGCTTCCCTGGCTGCAGAGGAGATCGCCTGCTTCTTAAGTTCCCGATTTAGGGTTTAGGGTCTCGATTCGTTGGAGGGTTTTTGAGTTTGGGGTCAGGTTCAAGTTAGCGGTTGTATGTTGCAGGATTCGGGGCTTGTGGGCTTTAGTGGAGGGTATTTAGGCTGCAGCAAGTGCAGTTGGGGATATATATATATATATATGTTCAGCTTTACCGCAATTCTGTTCTTGTCTCCTCCAAATCGCCAATCGTTATATTCTTCTCACAAAGACCCTTGCCAAAGGCCAAACGTTTAGGGAGCCCCGAACCCTATACATCTGTCTCATCCGCTCTAGAGCCCCAAGTTCTCTACATTGACCGCCATGCCACTCCTCAACCCTGAGCCCTAAACCGTAAACCCTGGCCTAGCTCCCCTAAATCATCCACAAAAGGCTTTGAACTCCAAACCTGACACTCCCTTAATCTACCAAAGCCTACTTGTTATTGGTAGGTTCTGAATATGAACCCCACTATAGAACTTGGTAGCTCAAGGACCTAACCCTAAACACAAAGTTCTGAACCTCCGGCCACACACCCAGTGTACTACCGTAACTTCGTGTTAAGGGTTTGGCCCTAGAGTCAGGTTCATGCAAGCGGAAATCGATTACTTCGCACAGAAGGCCCCACAACCGGCCGCCCGACTGCGATGTGACCTCCTCTTTTCACGCTAGTCTCGTAGTCGAACTTTTGAATCTCTGAACCCTAAACTCTAAACCCTAAACTCCTAAACACGAAACCCTAAACCCTTAACCCAAACCTGCAGCTTCGAAATCTTAACCTGGCCTGGGTAGCGTCCTCCCATTCGAAAAATACTCAAGTATGGTCAGTTGTACCCAGGTTCCTTCGAGACATGGCGTTGTGAAGGTTATGGCAGTCTTCAACCCCACACCCCAAACCCAAACCCTCAGCCATAAGCCCTAACCCCCCTAAACCCTAAACCCGAACCCTCACCTAGAAAGCTTATAACCCCCTAAACCCCCTAAACCCCCTAAGCCCCCTAAACCCAAACCCTAAGCCCTTCAGCCCTAAACTCCGAACGGAGCCGTCGGTTCAGGGGTTTGGGGTCAAGGGAAGCCTCCCAAAGACAAAGCTGAAGACTGCCAGTAAGCTTAAGCCCTATAAACCTTAAGCCTTAAGCCCTAGGGTCCTAAAGCCTCGTGCACCTAAACCCTAGCAGTGCACAGCGATCAGGGTGTCGCAAGGCCCCACCACGGAGCCCAAAAACCCTGGACCCTGAGCTGCGAAGCCTAAACCCTGGAACCACTGAACCCGACTGAACCCTAAAGTTTAAAGCCCAGGTGCGACTCGACCAGATTATCAAGGCCTCCACACCACAGGAGGTGGCGACTCTTGCTGGCACACTGGTTCCCTCAAGGCATTCAATCATTTAAGGATTTCGGCTTTAGGTTTTTTTTGTGTAAGATGGTAGCTACAGGGCTAAAAGAGTTAAACTTTAAGCTTGTTGGGACTATATGCTATGACTCTTTTCGCAATCAGAGATTTGCAACTTTTGGCCTGTGAACTGAGCAACTTAGCAGCAGTGGGGGATCGAGGCTAGGAGCTTTCTCGAATATAGGGGCCTAAATAATTACCATATTATTTGTTTTTTTTGGGGGTTCTTATTATAAATATAGTATAATGGGCCCCGAAGCCACATTTTAAATTTTAAAGGCCCCTACATTACGCTCATCCATTGAGTCGTCGCGGCGATGTTGTTTCGGACAATGGAGGTGGCAGTTCTGGAAGTTCCCAGCAGTAGTAGCAGCGTAGTAGAAGGAGGGTTTAGGGTTTAGGGTTTAGGGTTGCGTAGTAGAAGGAGTCGGAGTCGGAGTAGCAGCATCAATGCAGATCTGACAAGTACGGGTTTCTCTGACAAGTACGGGTTTCTGGGCGCTTTCGCTATCAAGCCCCTTGTTACCCCAAAGGCAGGATGGTTGTGTCTAGGTGCGTTCTTGGACGGATTCCATGTCTAAGGCAGCTTAAAATGCCCAGTAGCATCATAAGGTTAAGGAATGCCAGATGCATCAAAACTGCACGAGGTATTGCCCACCTGAGCCCTCAAACGCTGAAAGCCTCTCATCACCGAATCCTTTACAACAGAGCTCAAACTGCAAACCTCGTGGCAGAAAGCTGCATGCTACCTATTGTGGTTTCACATGTCTTTACTATATACATATATTTACATACCTGCAACCGGCCTCGGTGTCTTATTTCCGTGTGTGTACATATAACCAGGTTAATTACAAGAAATACAGGCGTGCATATAAATACGGGCGTGGCGGTTTGAATGACCATCAGCTGAAAGTAATAATCTCATCAAGTTTGCATAATGACCCCATTGTGAATCTGAAGTTAAGCATTTCGGGATCGACATCTACACAGAGGATACTTCTTGAAGTCAGGATGGCTGTTTTGGGCGTCGGGGGTTCAGTGGGTCTGAACCGTCAGAAAGCTTTGTTCATCAAACCATGGTGCTGTCGAACATGAAATAAGCAAATAAGCAAGGAGCCGACTTGATGTCGAAACCGAGTGGTCCATGGAAGCCTCGCATGACAACGCAAGCCCTAAACCGTGAAACTCTCCACTGAAACTCAACATCGAGTCTCTAGACCATAATAAGGGCTTAATAAGGGCTTAATATGGCCTTAGTAAGGGCTTAAGAAGGGCTTAATACGGCTTTAATAAGGGCTTAGTATGGCCTTAATAAGGGCTTAATATGACCACCACATCCCGGCCCGGCGACCCGGATCGAATGGCCTCTCTGGTAAGGGGAAGTTCTGAGAAAAGTATTCCCTCTGCGCAACCCCAAAACCCTCCCTCTGCCAGTCCCTAAAGCGCCATAGCCAGGGTTTAGGGTTTAGGGTTTAGGGTGGGCCATATAGCCTCAAGCAGAAGAAAAGCGTGCTACGGATATTGCTGAACTGCAACCCCAATGCTCCTAAAGGAACCTTATCCATGAAAAGCTTCCGGGTGCTTTTGCCACGCGCATCAAGTGGCTTGGCTGTGCTCCAGCAAAGCTTTCATGATGTATTGTTTCAGTGCATAGTTCAGGTACTTCATATGCACATTGCAAGATCTGAGGGTATGATCAAGCTATTGAGCCTATGTGAGCATGCTAACCCATCCTCAGGTGAAGCATCAGTGTACTCACATGCTGTTCTGCTGTGATGTCTGACTCCACTGTTGCATTCTCGCTCCATTAGTGCATTCCGCGCTGTTCAGGCTTGGAGGGGTGTAGGAGTCAAGCCTTCATGTCCACATATGACTGCCGGGTTCACAGCACCCGAAACCCCAAAATCGGGTGCCGGACGACAGTTGTGAGCCGTAGATCGGTAGGCGTTACATGTCCCTGCTCTTTCTGAGGGAGTAGGGCCTAAGCCATAAGCCGTAAATCTTAACCGATAAACTACCCATCGTCTTCATTGTGGTTCCGATATGTGGCTTAAGTAAAACCCTGGGGCTCCAAAGAGCCCAAAGTAGGTACTATTCATAGACTTTAGACCCCAAAGTCGGTACTGTTTGTATACTTGGAGCCCTATACAGAAAAAAGGAACTACAGTGGAGACGATGCGTAGACAAAAAAAGAAACCACAGTGGAGACGATAGGTAGAATCTTCCAGGCACCTGGAAACGCTTCCGAAGTGGAACGAAGTACCCGAGATCCAAGATGCCGGTGCCCAAGACGGGTAATATCCGGGCCTTAGTAATTAGAATAGGGTTTTATAGGGCTCCTTTAACGGGTTCCCTGAAGGGTTCTATAAGTGGTGAGGGTTTAGGGTGTAGGAGCCTTAGTAGTAAGAATAGGGTTTGGGAGGTTCCCTTTTTTTTAGTTGTAATATGTAATATAATAGACCCCGAAACCCTATTCTAATTCTTAAGGCCCCTGCAGTATCAATTGGGTAAAGAAGACCGCTGCTGAGTGAACCCCTTTTAAGAGCCTGGGTATCAGGATCCCCATGGCAATCATAATGAAGGGTTAGGGAGTTGATGAGTCAGCGCTCTACATTATGGTTCAGACGAGTGCTTCATCATTTGTTGGCGAGATGGCGAGCCGATCCGTGAGTTCGAATTCGGCATAGGTCAGGGGTATCGAGTTTGGAGTGTATCGTTCGCAGACTATTACCGTATGTGGGCAAGGAGCTCACATGTAGAGTCGAGCATTTGGAAACTTTGGAGGAGAGTATCTCCCCTTCTTTTTGGACACTTTAGTCTGGAATGCGACGCTTCTGAAAACCGCCAAAGCCTCGGCCCAACAGTGACGTGCATCGTGCTGCTTATAGGGTTTGCGAGCCGGGACGCGGCAAGGCTGCAGTAATTAAGCCCTGCAGCACTGGATGCACTTGGCACTAGTCTGGGCAAGCTTAGGGTAAGTTTGGGAGTTGCCAGCCCCTTCAATCACACATCCAGGCTTGTGTGGGATTCTTGTTTCGATGCCCGTACACCTTCTCTCATTCTCAGTGCTTAAGCCCAGGTCCTGTTCCCCACCTTAGGCTATCCAACACACCTCATCCCCTAAAGCCCTAAACCCTAAACCCTTATGCCCTAAACCTTTAATCTCGCAATAAAGAAGAAAAGTTGGTTCTAAATCCGGAAACTGAACCTCACCTGTCTCGACAACCCCGAAATCTGAACTCAGGCCCGAGGCCTTCAGGGTTTAGGGTTTAGGGTTTAGGGTTTAGGGTCTTTTCTGACCGCAACTCAGGTCCACAAGATCCTGACGCATTCTTTCAGCCACTCTGCTACAGGGGTTTGGGGTTTACAGGGTTTAGGGTTTAGGGTGGGCGCATTCCGCGCCATTGCCAAGCAATCTAGGCTTTTTATCGTATGATATGGTTCCTTTAAACTGCTTGGAGTTGTTACAAAGGTTCGGTGATATAGGCGCCTCGAGAATTGGAGAAGGGTTCTGGGTGGCGATATTATCTTGCAATTTAGTAGGGAACGTCATAAGAAACAGCATCTCAGAATTCTTCAGTATTCCTAGGTGGGTACTTACTTACCTAATAGTAGTCGAGTCTTCGGTTCCACCAGATGGGCGCTGGGCTTTGAGAGTTTAGGGCTTAGGATTTGGGGTGTAGTAGCCATCGTCAGGGCACAGCTACACAATTTGCAGCTCGTACAACACCGCACCCGAAAATTCCATCTGCTCCCTACCCGAAGCCAAAAGACGGCAGGCTAGTCCCAACTTGCAACACCAAGCCCGCCAGAGTAGTAGGTTATATGCCCCTGTAACTATACTACACGGTTATACTACACGGTTATAGCCCCTAAAAGGGTATAACTATACGATATAACCCCTAGAAGGAGTAAAGTCTTGGATCGACAGGGCCCTAGCCCCTAATCACCCAATCCCTAAATCCCGATCGCCTTTACACTAGCCTTTAATCACCCAATCCATAAATCCTTACTGCCTTGACACCGCTCTCATATCTACACCTCTAGCAGCCCTTAACAACTCTTCAACCCCTAAACCCCCTAAACCCTGTAAACGCTGTAAGCCCTAAACCCTATGTTTAGGGTTTAGGGTTTAGGGTTTATAAACAGCAACCCTAATAAGCCAAACCCCCTAAACCCTATACACCCT
>CAJNDV010037329.1:131534-158478 GCA_905221635.1 Symbiodinium sp. CCMP2456 | reverse complement strand
CCCTAAACCCTAAACCCTACTGCCGAAATGAGGGCGAGATCTGCCCAATTACACATACTACATCGAGGGCTGCCTCGCCGGCAACCCCAAGGACCCAAATCTGGAACCCCCGAACGTAATATAGGGGCCTTTTCTTAATTACCTATACCATTTTGGGGGTTCATTATAATAATTATAGTATAAGGGGCCCCAAAACCCTATTCTAATTAGTAAGGCCCCTATGTTAAGGGCCCAAATTCCCACAGTCGGAACAGCGCGAGGGAAGTTTGGGTCTACCTAAACCCTAAACCCTAAACCGGCTACCAGGCTGG
Source organism: Symbiodinium sp. CCMP2456 (assembly GCA_905221635.1). Classification (NCBI taxonomy): domain Eukaryota; class Dinophyceae; order Suessiales; family Symbiodiniaceae; genus Symbiodinium; species Symbiodinium sp. CCMP2456. The sequence continues at coordinate 158,167 of CAJNDV010037329.1, read as the reverse complement.
GAATGGGCCTGCCGTTGTGCCGCCTCTACACCAAGCATCCCGGCTTTCAAATCCTACGTGGCTGAGTAGGTAACCTTTAACCTTTTGGGGCTCTTATAACCCTACTATAGTTCAAAAGGTTAACCTTTTTTGGGCTAGGGTAGTCAGCCCCTAAGAATCCTACGAACCCTAGGCCATTTGATACAAGGGCTTTGGCTGCGAAACCTTAAAGCCTTAACCCTCTGGCTCAAAATAGCCCAAAAGCCTTGTATAGTATGGTCTTTGGGCCCAAAAGCCTTAAACTATGAGTCCTTAGAGCCTTAGGGCAAGCCCTATAAGCCCGAAGCTCCTTGGCAGTCGAACTCTCTACGCCCTTGATCCTGAAGCCTTCTTGGCTTTACGATCAAGCTGGCATGGGACTTCGACTGTTGAGCATCGCTCGGGGTGGGGGGGCTGACTTTTCGGACCTAGACGATATTGGCATCCTTCTCAGAGAATATGCTGGCCTAACGATGAGAATACGGTTCGGGATTATATGAGATTACAGGTATGAAAATATTACCAGGGAGTATCAGAAACTATTAGCTGTTCCCAAGGAAGAGCTTCCAGATATCCCGGGTTCACGAGATTTAGCTGTGGGGTCGTTCATGGCACGTGGCCGTCTCCTCCGTTTCGGTGCCATGGTCAGTGCATTCAGACACTGTCGAGTTTTGGTGACTTGCTGCCTTCTGATACTGTTAAAATAACAGTGGCAGTAGGCGGTCTTTTGTTCTGTAGCTTCTGACAAGCCTACTGTAGCCTTAAGTTCATGCTGTCGTCTAAACCCGAATGTCGAACTTTTCTCGATTCCGACAACTTCGAACTTTACCTTTGCTTTGGCCATAATGAGGCATCTGATGCGGGGATCTGAGTTGCCAGTAAGACTGCCAGAGATACCGCCGCAATCCAATCAACCGCGCCGGAAATCTCTACCTAAGTCAGGGCACAAAGAGACCTCAACAATCGCAGAAGCTGAAACCAGTGCTCCAGGAGCTCGAAACTCGAAACTCCAGAAGGGACCTGAATCCCTGAAGGACTTCTATGTATAGGGGCCTTAACAAATACCTATACTACTTTGGGGGCTCCTTATTACAATTATACTATATAAAGGACCCCCCCCCCACACCCTGTTCGATTTCTTAAGGCTCCTCAATAAGGTACATGGGCGGATCCCTGCAGCTCATGTCGGTCCCGGGCGTGGGTCTGCGACTTGAGCTCTCTGTGTTGCTTTTCAGGGAGGGTGGGGCCCACGGTTTAGGATTTAGGGTTTAGGGTTTTGGGGTCGAGGGTTTAGGGTTTCGGGTCTCAGCCCTTCGGAGCTTTGGGTATATCCATGCGTGTGTTATTTGCGATTGCCTTCTAGGATGTGTGCATCAAGTGCAGTGCAACGGGGGTTATAGGTTTGAGAGATTGGATCTAAGGGTTTTGGGGATAAGGGCCGTATAGGGTGTTCAGGTGTTCTAGGGTGCTCCGGGTTTCAGTCAGCGATTAGGATGCATGACGTTGTAGTAGAGCAAGCAAGCTTTAACCTTTGTGGTTTACTGTGCAGTACAATCCTAGCCCTAATCCCCAAACTCTAAACCCAAAACCCTAAACCCTAACCCCATGAATCTCCGAAAGGTCAAGCTTAGGTCCACAAAGATAACGCGGCGAGTATGACCAGGGCCAGATGCGCATCCCGACGTCTCAAAATAGCCCAACAAGCCTCATACAGTATGGTCATGTGTGGTCTTTAGGCCCAAAAGCCTTAATCTCTAAGTCCTCAGGCCCTTAGGATATAGGAAATTCATTTGCGCAAGTATCTCCGATCCGATGTTATAAAGCCAGAGGGCCGTTAGAGCCGTAGGCATTAGAAATTCACTTGTGCAAGTATCTCCCATCCGATGTCTTCAAGCCGGAGGGCAGAAAGAAAACGGTACCATGTCCCAGAAAGCCCCCAAAATGTCCCTGAACCCTGGCCCTAAACTTACAAAGCAGCTGCTGCAGGTGTGGACACCTACCTGGTTCTCTCCAGGATCGACCCTGAGAGCATTACTCCCACGTGCGAATCGCTGGTCTGATGGGATCGGAGTTACCGGGGTGAGGATTTAGAGTATACTCTTTGAGGTTTAGCGCTTCTCTTCTTCTGTAGGGGCCTGACTAATCGAATAGTTGCCGAGCTCCTTATTGTGATGGCACTTTTGTAAAATCCGATATACTATGCTACAATCAGGCCTGTATACAGCGTACCTTTTATTTGTTGGGGCTGGGCTAGGCCTGGAACTGCTACCTGTGAACATATACACCGATCCGCATTTTTGAGGTTCGGCAATTCGGGTTAGGGCTTGTAGAAAGAGCGCAGAAACTGACGTTCAGCTTGGGCATATTATGGTTTTTTGACCAGCTACGTATGCAAGCCCTATAAGCTATACTCACGGGTTGTTCAACTTTTGTGGTATAGGGATAGATGTATGACACCCAAACACGAAGTGCAGGGCATCCGCTGAGGATGAATCGGGCTTGCAGCGTTAAAGCTAGGGCATTTTGGCTGGGTTTAGGGTTTAGAGATTAGGGCATTTTGGCTGGATGTAGAGGAGCATCTGCAACAGTGGGGAAGCACGAGTGGCACGTGTCAATTCTCCATGCTTACAACAGCAAGAGGAGGTGGATGTAGGCAACTTAGCAGCTGAGTGAGTACACTTTACACTTCTTGGGATTATATGATCCCTTATAGAACTGAAAGTGTACACTTTTTGGGGCTTATGAACTCAGCAACTAAGGCAAAGTTATGCAGGGAAGGATTTCGAGTTGACGGCCGAACCCGTTCCAATGCCTCCAGACTTTTTAAAAGCTGTGTGTCGACATCTCAACATGCAAGGTTTCAGCGAAAGCTGACAGAGAACATTGCAAGAACACCGGGCCCTAAACCTTCTTGGGCTTAATCAGGCTGCCGACAAAGCATAGCTTGGGGTTCAGGGTTCAGGGTTTAGGGTTTAATTAGGGGCAATGAACCTCCATAGCTTTGTACTGAGATTCGGCCGGTGCGGCGCCACAGCATGCCAAAGCTGTTTCACGATTACTATCGGCGCGCAGTTCCTCGGGATGATGCATCCAAAATGATCCGTGCGTCTCATGAGCATGGAATCTTTCGTAGCAATGCTCGATTTGTCACGCCACATCCCCACAATGCTTGCAAGTTGAGCTGACACGTAGTAAGAAGGAAACACACCATCACAACATCGATGTGTACCCTTCGTTCCAAATCCTTAAACAAAAACCCCGCGCGTCGTGCAGGCCTAAAGCTGTCAATACGGATCTTTGCAGTAGAAGGATTTATCAGATTTAGGGCTTGAGCCCTGGATTCTGCAGATCTTACTAAAAATCTATTTGGAATGATGTTGAAAGCCGTATTGTTTAATTTAATATATAGAGAACCAATTATAGAAACAAATGTTGGGGACTCTTGACATCGACATCTAGTATAGATCTCTGAATAAGAAATGAACAGAACCAGAGCACTCTAAACCCCAACCCTAAACCCTAAACCCTAAGCCCTAAGCCCTAAACCCTGAACCCTAAACCCCTAAACCCTAAACTCTAAAATCTAAGCCCGGAAGCCTTGGGTTTTAACGATCTTCGTTGGATGCCAGACGGAAGATCCCCAAGCCCGAAGAAACCTCCAACCACCACATTCTGGACGCTTAAAACCGGAATTGAAGGACTTCGAGGAGTCATGAAATTTAAGGAGTTAACAACAGACTTGTGGAATTTTAGGGAATTTTGAAGAGTTATGAGCTTATTGTGCGCAAGAAGCTTAAGCTGAAGGTTTGTACATAGACATGAAACTTCAAGAATCCTAACATGTTGCAACCGAAGCGGGAGTTACCCTGAAGAGTATAGGTACATCCTGGAATCCGAAAGAAAACGAATTGGGTCGTTTGATGAGGGCATTATAACGCTAGTTAAGGCATGTATGTATTCGATAGCAGGCCCCATAGACCCTGAAACCGTTGACCCCCTCCCAACTTACCAGTCATATACTCTCCAAAATGCTTACCTGCCTAGACTCTATAGGACTCAATCAGTCGGCCTTTTAAAACCTTAGGGATATTCTATGTCCCACTAGTCGGACATAGCTCAACGAAGTCTAACCGCAAAATCCTTTACACCCTCATCTCCTCAATCCTGATATCTGAGAATGTGAGTCCAGACAGCTTTCGAGTAAATGCCGGAAGGTGTCTCTTCGAAACGTTCTGACGCCGGTGGCCTCGGTCCACAGATATTTCGGCTCGGAAGTGGCTTCCCGGGCTGCACTTTAGGGCCTACTTAGGGCATGGGCTGTGGGGGGGTAGACGGGCGTTGATAGGGTTTCATACGGATTTTAGAACGAGGTTGTCAGGATTTCGTAGGGCTTTAGAGGGATTCTCCCGAAGGATCCTAATTCATAGTACCTTGTATGGGGGTTATCTACACAAATCATAACAGTACTGACAGCACTTCGCAATACGGGTCCATTAGTTTGTACTCTGTTGGGAAGTACTTGCGATCTGTTGGGTTAGGCATATCCAGGTTTGAGGTTTAGGGCGTAGGTTTTATTCCTCAGGATGATGGATACTAGTAGCTTCAATAAGGTAAGTCTAAGTATGTAGAATTAAAGTACGCGAAGTAGGACAGATGACCTAAGGCACTCAAGAGAACTACATATTGTCTAATTTCGAAGTCGCCCGGTACGTTCAAGCGATCGTCGTAGGAAGCCGCGACATAGCAATAGCTTGCCGTTGCCGCTGCTACGGCTTATCACGGGACGGAATCTTAGAACAGACTGTATCATAGACCCGAAACTAAGCACATCAAAGCCAAGAGTCTCAAAATCTCAAACCACTTCGGGAACATTGGTAAGGCGCTGTACTTCGCCTGGATGAACCATTTTACTCGTTGGTTGCTCGCGCCCGCCGGCGTTGGCGTGGCTGCGTATTGCCGAATGTACCCTGGCCTAATTCATATTGTAGAAGCCTGAATCAGTACCTAAATACTTCCTTTTACAGGCTCCTGTATATATATATATATGTATATATACGAGAATATACCTCAAAAGCCATTCTCACCATTCTGGCCAGAAAGCCGGGTTTCTATGATGGGAATTATGGGTGTGGTGTTGCGTGGGTATCCCGACATACGGTACCCAGGGCCCTTTCGGGTCATGGCTGCCGGTGGTTTCTCGACTCAAGTTTTGAAAGATCACCTAACCCTGACGAGCTGGAAATAAGCGCTAAAGGGCCTAAGCTCAAAAGAGCAACATGGCATGACCTAGGACCTAAACCCGAAAACCCTAAACCCTAAAACCCTAAAACCCTGTTAGTTCGTGCTGTTGAGACCTCTGGCAGGCTTGCTGCTCTCGCCTGAGAGTCTCGGGTGCTCACGCTATAAGATAAGTTGGGCTGAAGTTGGGTGAGGATTTTAGGGTTTACATAAGGTTTAGGGTTTTGGTCCCGGTAGATTATGAGGTTTTGTTATGACGCATGTGTGTCCATGGTAGCTTGTGTTTGTTTGCATTAAACCTTAAAGCTTCGTAATTCAGCTCTCAACCCCAGACCCTACCCTTCAGAAGTTTGGGGTTTAGGGCTGAAGGCGACACTCCAAGTCTTTGCTCTCAAGGAACGTCTTCGGCTACACTGTGGACGACGATCCATACCTGCCGTTTCACTCCCTCTTCGTGGTCTTCTGGACCTAATGCCCAAAGCCTAAAAGCCGAAACTTAGACCATTTGAAGCCCAAAGCATCCCTAAGCCATAAGGCATACCCGACCCTGAGCCAGAGTCCTTCAGCCTAAGGCGCCGGCTTTGTGCGGAATCACTTGTTACATATCATGACATGACCTGTGATATTGCAACATCTTTTATAACTTAATTGTCACTTATTGTAAGAGGAATATACTGTAGCTTATAGTATATTGCACTAGATATAATACATTAAAAATAGTGTACTGCGGCAAGAAACCATAATCATGATGTATATGCACATCGTAGCATAACACAACCAAATAGAATACACTTTATAGTATCGCTTGGTATTGCAATAGGAGGTATGTTATTGTTCTGCTCTATGTCGTGTAAGATTGTATCGGGTTGGGTCGTGATATCATGCATTATCATATTATATAACATGTCTCGCTATACTGCATGATACTGAATTTCATTTTACCTCATCAGATAGTTTAAGTTTACATTCTACTTCGCGATATTACATGTACAGGTGTGTGTGTATATATATATATATGTACAAACATAAACATCGAGTACATATGAACATATTAATATAGATCCCCAACAGTAGGATCCTCATCCTGAGCTCCACAAGAACGGACCCCTAGTCTTATGGAACCACATCTGTAAACCCAAAAAAAGATCCCAAAACACCCGTCATACCACGTAAGTTATGCGAGTCCAGAGACCTTTCTGCTTTCTGGAAATCCCTAGGGATGAAACCCACCGCCAAGTCTGATTGCAACGCAGGAGCGCATGCTTCCTCCGAAGTTGGGACCAGCGGTGCTCGGAGCTTTCCTGGCACTGGAATGCAGCTCGGCTTAGGGCTGAGGGTTTCGGGTTTAGGGCTCAGGGGTTGGGGTTTCGAATTTAGGGTAAGTATAGGGTTTAGAATTCAGCATGCAGGGTTAGAGGTACAGGAATTAGCTGTGAGAACTCAGGGTAGAGAGGGTTTCGTGTGTAAGATGCAGGTTTAGTGAGTCGCAGAATTTCAGGGTGCAGGCTTACGGGCTTTGGATTTGGGTCCAGAGATTTGTTTTTGGGTACAGGGCTCAGGTTTTCGGATTGAGGCATGTGTCTCGACAGTGAGCTACTGAGGTTAAGAAGGGTTCCCCAAGATTATTCTAGTGCCAGGATTGTGATGGCTTTCGTGGGTAGTACATGGTTTCCGTATGTCTTATTTGTCGTACGGTTTCATTTAGAGGGTGCTTTTAAGGCTTGAAGAAGTTTGTTCCGCGAGAGTTTACTGGGGGTATAGGTGTTCAGTGCTTGGACGTGGTATAGGGGACGCAATATTTACCAATAGTATCTCTTAGGCCTCCGTATTATGTACCTATGTCAAACGTACTGTCATGTTGCTATATACCCCATAACCCTATGCTGAGTATTGAGGCCACTATGTTAAAGCCTCTACCATGGGGACAACAGACCATACTGGAGCCTTAGTAATTCGACCTGTATTCCTTAGGGCTCCTTAAATCGAATGTCAAAATATAGTATTCCCCCAAAGCCCCATCCTAGTCAGTAAGGCCCCTGTAGTGTTTTGAGCCTTCGGCTTCGGGTGCCGAAGAGTGCACGCAGGAGCCGACGCCCCAGTAAACCCTACACCGTAGAATCATAAGACTCTGAGAAAAAACCATAACCTAGACTTATAAGTCCTAAAATTTAAACCCCAAACCCCCTAAACCCCCAAAACCCCCTAAACCCCGAACCCCCAAAACCCCCTAAGCCCCTAAACCCCGAACGCACATGGAGATCCCTGCAGCAGGTCCATGGCATCGAGCTCCTGACAGGTCTCAGGAGCGGTGTAGGGTCCCTTTTGAGGCTTTAGGGGTTTAGGGTTTAGGAGGCTTTAGGGTTTAGGCTTTCCCAACGGGTCTAGGTACTTACATGGTCGGTATTTTGGGGCCCAAAATATCTACTTCTTTCCCTAAACCCTAAACCCAAAATATCTACGATATGGGTACTTAGACCTTTTGGGTTTAGGGTCCCTCTGAGACTCTGAGGGTTGACTTAAAGGCTTTGGGGTCCCCTTTGAGGGTTTACTTAAAGGCTCATGGACTTAGAAATTGGGGTTCAAAATACGGAAACCCAACTTAGAGTTTCTTGTGACCCCAGTTAAGGTACTTACTAAGTCCCATGAACCTCCAGCTAGGGATTAAAGGATGCTTCGGGCTTAAGGGTTCCTAATGGAGGGTTTGATGGTCAGAACCGGGTTGCGGACTTCACTTTCTGGTTGGTTTGGTAAGTTTGGGTTTGGGACTATTGTTCGGGTTTTTGTGGCTCACTGTTTCGGGATCTGTTGCGTTTTGGGTTTTTAGGTCAGAGCTCGAATCTAGGGGCCTCAGTTAAGTATGACAACTACTATTCTGGTGGTTCCTTGCTTTTTGCTTATAGTATAACATATCCCCAAAACCTTATTCTAATCATTTAGGCCCCTATATACTACAGTCTGAAACCTTCCAGTCCTCGGCTGCATACAGCCGCAAAGCCATGCATCCGACAGGCCCGAAACAGTAAGACCCAAGACTCCGAATATAGGGGCCTAAATAATTACCAAGACTATTTTGGGTGTTCCCCATTACAACTAGAGCATAACACACCAACAAATCCTATTCTAACTATCCAAGCCCGTATAGTCCTTGTTTTTTGGGGTTCGGAAGGGCCCGCGTTGCAAACTTATACCGAGGTCAGAGATCGACGTGTCATCCAGCTGAGCCCAGTACCCTAAGTATCGACACCAAAGGCTTACGGCTTGTAGGGTTTAGCTTTGAGGGTTCTCGGGTTTAATGGGTTTGGGGTTTTGCTAAGATCCCAGGGGTTAGGCTGGTGGCAATCCCTACATGTTAGATTGAAGCTCAGTTCTGAGGTTCAGAAGCTTGTGCCTCCTTGCTCGAGCATGAAGCCCTAAACCTTAAACCCTAGAGTAGATGTTAGGTTCTATCCCGTCATGGTTTGTTGCAAGAGTTTCAGCGAACCCGAACCTCTGCCACACCTCGATCCCTTCGTTAGGATCCCCCTACACCTAACAAGCGTATACTCTGCAATAATAATTGCAAGCCTTGAGTTACTGCCGGTTTCAATTCAAGCCCCTGCCTAGTGGGGTACTTTTTGGACACCTGTGGGGCTTATAACTTCTCACCGTACCGGCAGGAGCCCTGCGCTCATTGGCACCCGAAAGCTTGAAGCCAAGACCCTGAACCCTGAATCCCAGACCCAATACCCTATCCCAGCACCCTAAGTCCTGACCGCCCCTTCACCCTTCCAAGAGACTCCAAAACCCCTTAAGGAACATACCTTAAATCAAAATAGGAACCCAAATTAAGATTTAAGGTATATTCCTGAAATGTGGTGTTTTGGAGCCTTCGTCTTTGAAGGCCTGAGGAGTATCGTCCCGGGTATCATGGAGAGCTTCGCCAAAGCCGGGCGACGGGTCAGCCGGAGAGGTCCCAAAGCTTGGGAGGTTTTGAGGTTTAGGGTTAGGGTTTAGGCTTTGAAGTTTAGGGTTTAGGGTTCAGGGTCAAATTATCAGTATTTTTGGCTTAGGCGTACAGGGTTTAGGTGTATTCAGCACTGGCGTTATAGGGTTTTTAAATCTCTGAATATTAACGGTCTAGGGCTTTGTTGTGGTCGGAACCCCCAGGAACTTATCGTCACAAGTTATAGTAGTCTATCTGTTCAAGCCGCAAGCCCACTCACAAGTTGTCACGTCGATTAAACTGCATGCTTCGGCCCCAATATTGGAGTCGGCGCTGGTTACATGAGAAAAGGTTCAAACTCAGGGTCTTGGGCTTAACGAGAAAGGATGTCAGGGTTTGGGACAAAGGGTTTAGGGTTTTCTTGGATTGACACACAGTGGCGGCTTCAGCGTTGCAGGATTTTTGCTTTTGGGCTCAAACCCGTCAGAGTGTAGGGATCGAAGATTTCGTGCTTTCTTTGAGAGTTGGTGCATTTGATGACATCATGTTTCAGGCATCAGCGGGGTCAGATGTGGAGCCATTCATTCACGCTTGCCCCTTCTTCCACTTAGGCTTTTAGGGCTAACAAGGTTTAGGGTTGAGGCTTGGGGTGGTTCATGGGGTTTGGGGCTTATAGTGCTTATAGGGCTTACAAGGTTTATGGGGGGGTGAGGGGGGGGGTGAGGTTGGGGGCTGTGCGAGGTACTATCCCTATCCAAACCGGATCTTGGCCTACATCGTGTCTGCCGCTTGACCAGCAACCGTGGAGCTCTGAGAAGCTTGCGACTACCTGAAACCTACCAGAACCTACCCTTTTTTTTAATTAGGGTCCCTATAAACTCCATATTTGGGGTTTATAATAAGAACCTGCAAAAAACTCGGTTTTCGTGGACTAAGGTATCATTTCGAAACAGTTTTCATCAAGAAGTATGGGGCTGCCTGAGTAAACTCTAGCGTTTAGAGTAAGATTCTCCAGCCACTTGCTTACGGGGCCTCAGAAGCAAAGGCAGACGTAATCCTATGTTTGTATGTTTCCCTATTCTTTGCAGGTGCTGTCAGCGAGGGAATGCCCTTTCTTATCACCAGGTCCTTACAACAGAACAATGAGAACCTCCTCATGGAACTGCTAACAAACTGGGAAGTCATGTGTGCAGTTTGACATCAAGAGGGTCGCTTAGCGCACTCTTGCTTTTAAGATTTGGCAAGCATAAGTCTACCTGTACAGTCTGTTGACACTCAGCCATAAACCCTATGGACTTATACTAGTTCTAGAACCTGGAACCTAAACCCTATAGTGACTCGAACTCGCATGACTCACGAGACCTTGACAAGTAGCCTCTGCTAGAAGTCGGTGCGTTGCACTGGCATGAAGGCAAAAAACACGTTATGGCTTAAACCCCTCGTGTAGTTCGAGAATACTGGCAGGAATTCATGCCGACTTGTGTCTGCCTTTCTGCACTGATGTTGATGATTGCTAACCTGTTTTCCTCGTGGTCAAGCTTTAGAGCTGGACTCCCCAAATGATATATATATATATATATTATAGTATATTGAAGGGATCGTAGGGAGGGTGTTTGCTCGTTCCTGTGTCGAGGATTCAGACACATTCGTGGTATCTGCTGCTGCCCCGACAAACCCCGAACTCCTAAAAGCCTATCCCGCTCCCTACAGCCCAAACCTGCAGCCCAAACAACAAGCCCATTTCCACGCGCAAAGCTGAAGAAGGAGTTACTACAAATCAGGTCTTGATTCCAGTCCGTTGTAACATGGGGTCTTGGCTTTAGGGTTTAGGTGTACGGTTTAGAGCCAACGCTTTAGGCATTTAGCCTTGGTCGGCAGTGCGCAAGACCAAAGCATTCCTGCTATAGGGACTTGTACGATTAGTCATATCATGTTTAGCATTGTTCCTGGATGTATAGTTTAGAAACCCAAACAAGACAACTTAAGTTTGATTGTTCAGGCCCTGACCCTTCAAGCCCTGTAAAACCAGCTTACGTACCCGCATAGAAACCCTTGTAAACTCATACAGCCCTACTGTATGCTACGCTCCTAGAGTGTCTTTGAAGCTGAGGTGGTGGTGACCTCCATGATGCTAGTGTAACTCGGTGGCTTTTTTTAGCTGCAGGCTTGGGCTTTACGGGTTTTGGGTATCTCTGCGGGCCCGCGTAACTTAGAAGGAACCATGTTCGGATAGGTTCGTTGGAGGTACTTACATGGAGGAGAGGGCTTGAGTTTGGAATTTGCGCATTCGAACGATAGTCTGCCGGGACTCGGCCAGCCCAAACTCAAAGTTCTACCGAAAGTGTCCATGGCATATAGTTCCTTTTTGTTTGACTGTTTTTTCGGATCCTATAAGGTAACACCAAAAAATGAACTACAATGGAGACTATAGGTAATCTCCAATGAAGCGAAGGAGTATTGCAGTTGCGTGTTTCTGGACCTATGGAAGCTCTAGTGCCACATGCTGTGGAACATACCTCGTTCACACTACTTTCGCCTTGCCGCCGTTTGCTTCTTTGTGCAATGTGATCAGAGGGCCATTTCTGTGATGGAGGTTGTGGCGGTAACCCCAGACAGCGATTGACTTACTGACCTGCTGTGCTCGTCAATATAGTTACTATGCAACGACGAAACAAAGATCCTTACCCTGACCCTAAACCCTAAACCCTAAACCGCACTACCGTCAACCTTCAAGTCCGCACAGGTGCAAAGTGCACAATCGGAAATTGGAGCTCGCATACAAGATGTGTTCAGTTAAACTCTATATACACACTCTAATGCAAGCTTGTCAAACCTCAAATCCCTAAACGCCGAGGCTAAACTCTACACAGCTCTGCAAGATTTCTGGCCCCAAATCCCTAAGCCCTGAACCTTGAGGGTGGCCTTCTGCGTGATGATCTGCTCCTTGAACCTCCAGGGCTACATGGACACACCGGCGACTTCTTTCGAGAAGGCTGGCCGTGCTTGAGAGACTCTACATAGGGTCTAGGCTTTGAGGTTTAAGGTTTAGAGTTTCGGTCTTAGGGTTTAGGATTTACGGTTTGGGGTTTAAGGTTTAGGGTTGATGGTTTAGGCTTGAGGGTTCAAATCTTAAGGTTTGCGCTTTTTGGTGTTCGAGGAACTTTTACAGTGTCGCCCCGCCCCCCCCCCCCATAATAAGATAGCCTTATGCCCTTTTCGTCTGGTGCAGCCTTATCAGACCTCTTGGGCTTGGGATTTTGGGCTTGGGGTTTTGAGGGGTCTGGACGAATGTGAAGTGGAAGGTCGGTATAAAGCAACCGAACTGAAACTGCCCTTATAATCCCGTTATAGGTCTCCTAAGTTAGGTGCCCGGGTAGTAACTGTGGCTTGGAATTGTGGGGCAGCTACCTTGAGCTACAACCCCCAATACTCCAAACCAAGCTAGCTCGCAAAATGCCCACGCCTTAAAGCTTAAGTCTTCGAACTTTGACAAGCCTCCCTGGCTGTCAGCTTTTCTACATTCCTCGCCTGGCGCGCCTGGCACATCCGGGCGCGATCTTCGATCCGAATCAGACAGACACATCAGATGAATTGAGCTTCTCCAGCTTCGGGCTCGCGGGCTGAACAGGTCGGGTCTATCTTGGGTAAAAATGGGCCTCCGGAACAATTCGTAACAGTTTATTACTGTACACTTACTGTTAAATATACCCCTAAATCCCTAAACCCCTGAACCCCTAAACCTTAAGCCCAACAAGACGGCTTTTAATTGCTAATGACCCTCAAAAAAGCTACCTGTCAGGATGGCCCCGCAGCCGAAACCCTGAGCTCCCAAGCTTCCCTTCACCTTTTACGGTCTTAGGGTTTAGGGTCTTAGGGCCTTTTAGAGTTTAGGGTTTTACGGTTTTAGGGCTTAGGGTTTAGGGTCTTAGGGCGTCTTCGGGTTTAGGGTTTTGTAGTTTAGGGTCTTAGACTTTAGGGTGAAATAGCAGCCCATAAAGACCCTCGAATTCCGGAACCGGTCTTGGAGCCTCTTCGGGCTTAGGGGCTTGGGGTTTAGGGTCTTAGGGTTTAGGGTCTTAGGGTTTTAGGGTTTAGGGCTTTAGGGTTTAGGGTTAAGGGTTTAGGGTTTAGGGTCTTAGGGCGTCTTAGGGTGTTGGGCGTCTGTAGCCCAGTACCCCATTATTTAGAGCACAGGAGCTCAAGGGCCCCCTGACATCGCAGTCCTAAGCCCAGACCGAAAGCCCTACCTGGACCCCTGAAGTACATAGAATAATGATTGAATTGTGGCCTTTTTACAGGTGTTGGGTGCCATTGTTTTACCTGGTTTTGGGAGTTCAGGCAAATATTAAATTTTATCCCGCGAAACCCTAAATACCTCTCCTCCCCCTGTAAGGCCCTACACTTCGCAATCATTTTTCTTGCGCGGACTTTCGCTCCGAAGCGTTCATGCACAGCTGAGCTCTGAATTGCAGCTCAGCTAGAACAAGTACGTATACTACAAGTAGAAGAAGAATCAGCAGCTCGTATGTGTATATTTCTATGTATACTGTTCTTGTTTACGTATATCCTCACAATAAGAGAACTATGGTCTTCTTGTTCGTTGCGGCTTCCTGTGATTTATGATTACGAGGAACGCTGGCTTAAAACCCTTCGAGCCCTGAATTTGTAGTCTGAAGAGTTACCAGTACTAGTCATGAGCTGCGTTCTAGTCCCTATTTAGTGAGTGATGTTTTTAACCTACCCCAAAACCCTTGTCCAAGTGTTAAGATCCCTTGCATCAGATCTCGTAGAGCCCTGATAGTCGCCCTTGTAGAACCATTCTTCTTCAAGGAACCCTGCTTTGAGCACTTTGAGCCCTGTGTGTTATCCCTGGTCCGTGCTAGGGCAAACTAATTCGAACCACCAAACCTTCATCGTCAGCTGAGGCTGCGGAATCCTAAACCGCAAACCTTAGCTTTAGGGCCCAAGCCCTACACCCCAAACTAAACTCCAAACCTAAAGCCCAGGAGTACTTTGGAATCATGTCGATGGGACCTGTGGTGCTGCACGTCACTGCGGCTCTGCCCACGTGGGCTTTGGGTTTAGGTTTAGGGGTTTAGGGTGGATTTTGGTTTCGTCTGTCGTCCTTGAACATGTTGGAGTGAAGGTTTCAGATATTTGGGATCCGATTGTGCTACCAATATTCAAACGCATCCAAGGCCAGAGTCAGGATACTACTTGGGCTTTAGGTTTTAGGGTTTAGGGTTTAGGGTTTTAACTCCACTGGCTATGGTTGTAGCATGATGTAGCATGGATGAGCCCTCTCATGTCTTCACGTCTCATCCTCAATCAAGACGGCGCAGTTCCGAAACACGCTTTGTTAACCCTAAACCCTAAACCCTAAATCCTAAACCCTAAAACCTCTGATTTGACTAGGACACGAGGCTCCCCGGGCAATGATTTTAGGGTTCCGGTTTCAGGCTCTAGGGTCGAGGGTCACCTGAGGCCACCGCGTTCTTGTTAAGGAGTTATAAAAGCTTCAGAAATTTGAGTTACCATGGTAGGGATCTTTGGTAAATAATCGGGTTTCCTTATGATGGTAACTTAAAATTATCGTCTCATCAACAAGAGCCCAGGCCATTATGCACCAAAGTTAGTCTCCCCAACAAGAGCCCAGGCCATTATGCACTAAAGTTATTCTCCCCAACAAGAGCCCAGGCCAACATGCACTAAAGTTAGTCTCCCCAACAAGAGCCCAGGCCATTATGCACTAAAGTTAGTCTCCCCAACAAGAGCCCAGGCCATTATGCACTAAAGTTATTCTCCCCAACAAGAGCCCAGGCCATTATGCACATGAACAAGTTCTACCGCTCTGTTGCCCAGTGGCTCACCGAGCTGGAAAACCACGAGCCCGGGCCTCTCAGAGGTGACCCAAGAGGGTTTCGCGTTCGGGGTTTTGGGGGTTTTGGTGGCTTAGGGGGGGGGCTTAGGGCGGTTTAGGGTTTGGGGTTTCGGAATGAGGGTTTGGGGGGGTTGAGGGCTTGGGCTTCAGGAATTGTGAGGGCCAACAAGAACGTGAACTTCAAGTATTGAAGCCTGCCGTTTTTGTACACAACACCTTCTGGCTATGTGATTGTTACATTGTTGTGGCTCGTGGGGAAAAGCCTCATGTTGCAGGATTCGGGGTTGGGGTTTTAGGGTTTGGGGTTTTGGGGTGAGAGGTTTGGTGGAGGACCACGCAATGTTCAGCTTGCGGCCCAGTGCTTTTGTATATGAGATGGTTGTGTTTTGGCCTGGGGCGTCTGGGGAAAGGGTGCACAGGACCGTATTGCGGCTTCCTCCCAACATTACGAGAACGGGAACACATGCGGAACTAGCAGTCACAGAGAAAGCCCTTTTGCGGGGTGTTTTACCTTTGTTTGGAGTGCATACACAGCCCCTCCGCGAAGCAAAGATATCCTGCAATATCACCGGCGACCATCTTGGAAATTCGATTCTGTATCGAATCTCGAAAAAGTTTTGGTACTCTTAGGGTAGACACCGTGTTTATTCACCTCTGTGTAGCGAGGCTTGTCACTGCGCATCAGAGCTCACTGATTGCAAAGAGGCCGGATTGCAAGCCCGTGCTCATGCAGAGTAAAACTGATTTTTACTGCAGCTAGGTTCAGAGCCCTAAACCCTAAACCCTGAATCTGGCTTTTACTGCAGCTACCCTAAACCCTACACCCTAAACCCAAAACCCTAGGTTCAGACAGTGATGGGCAATTCTAAGAATGCCGTGGCTGTTGTCATGCTTTCGGGCACTGGAAGGCTTGGGCTGGCGACCCCAGCGTGCCCCAGCATTTGGGTAGTTAGGGTTTAGGGTTTAGGGGTTTAGGGTTTAGGGTTTACGGGTTTAGGGTTTAGGGTCAATTAGTCCCTGTTTTGGTATCCAATATAGTACGGCACCCTTTTAGAAGGGGCCCTAAAAGGGACCCTAACATAGAAAACTACCCGAATAGACCCTGATAGTACCCCTATAGAAACCCTGATAAATCCCCTTAAGCAACTTATAGCCCAAATTGAATAATCCTAAGCCCTAAACCCTAACCCCTAAACCCTCAACCCTAAACCCCTAAGCCCTAAACCCTAAACCCTAAACCCCCAAACCCTCAACCTTAACCCCTAAGCCCTAAACCCTAAACCCCTAAGCCCTAAACCCTAAACCCCCTTTGGGCTTCCTTGGCCAGGTTCGTCTTTGAGGCCTTCGACTGCTACATCGCATTGTTCTATGTGGGCTTCGTTCAGCAGGACATCCGACATGTTCACCGAGTTTAGGGTTTTTGGTTTAGGGTTTTGGGTTTCGTGTTTTGTGTTTAGGGTTTTGAGTTTAGGGGGTTTTGGGTTTAGGGTTTTGAGTTTGGGGTCTTGGGGCTTGGTGGAGCAATGTCGTCAACTCCTATCCCCCAACCCCCACAACCCTAAACCTTAAACGAGGTTGCCTCTGCGTCGGGAGTTGGCCCAAACTGGGCTTCCCATGATGGCGTCGTTGGGCACGACGTGATTTTGCTTGGATGAAGTTGCAACCTTGCCAAAATCACCCAACCAAACGGTCTGAGCGCGAGTCACCGCAACACAGACCCTAAACATCCCTATAAACCCTAAGCCCCAAAACCTTAAAAACCCTAAGCCCTAAACCCTAAGCCTTACATAGGACCCTCTGGCTTGCGGGGTCCCAGTTCCTAGAACTTTACGACTTCCGGGTCCTCCGTGTTCCTTGTAAAGACATCCTTGATGAAAGCCTAACGCCTAAGCCTACTTAAAGGCCCATGGGACTTAGTAATTAGGGTTATAAATAAGATAACTTTACTAATCAACCCAATTACGTACTTCTCACTGTACTCATGAACCTCCAAGTACACCCTACCCCTGTATAAAGCCCTAAGCCTCGAAATGCCTATAAACCCCAGACGCCGGGACCCCTACGAGCTCTTCATAAAGCCTACACGTTACAGCGAATGCAGGACATCCGGAAGCTGCGTAACGAGCTGATCTGCCTCTATGGCGTAGACAGCATCAGAAGAGCCTCCTGGACATCAACTACCCTAATGAGTTACCTAAACTGCCCCAAGTCTCTATGAGGTTTAGGTTTGAGTGTAGGGTTTAGGGTTTAGGGTACTATGAGGGTTGTATGCCCTAGGGCTCCAAGTATACAAATAATACCTTCCTTAGGGTCTAAAGTCTGTCAATAGTATCTACTTTGGGCTATTTGGAGCCCCAGGGTAAGAGTTACCTAAAACCGCCCAAAGTAGAAAACATAGTGGCCCAGTACCTCTAAAGGGCTATTCGTCTGCATGCTTTGGGATCCAGGTAGCGGCATCAAGCGCGTTGCTGGGTTATGGGTACCATCTATTATTATTCTTATGATGCAGTACACCCTAAATCTACAGTCTGAACTGGTTTAAAGGGGCAGTAACCTGCCATCTCAGCACATGGCGTAGGGCAGGGCCTTTCGATGCTTTCTGGTCGCTCTTGTAGATCTAGGGGTGGCAGCTTTTAGGCCTTGCAAGGGCTCTGCGGGCTCGTTTGTGCCGGGTCCGGGCATGTATGGCCTTCAGGACGTGCAGGGTTTTTGAAGTTTCAGATATAGTGCTTGTTGGACTTATAGGGTCTAGGTTTCAGAGGTTCCAGGCTGTCGCCAGTCAAGGTTTTTCGGAGGCCAGCAAGCCCGGATATGGTGTCCTGCGGATCTATCGTGGAGGGTTCCGAGCTTCCTAAACCCTAAACCCTCAACCCTAAACCCTAAACCCTAAACCCTAAGAGCAAGTTGGACTTGGTTGCAGCGCCGAAACCCCCATAGAACCTAGCCAGCTGCTTCCTCCTGGAAGGCCTGGAAATAGGCAGGCCATAGTCGTTTGAGGGCAGTAGGGTGTCGGGCTGCGCTGCTTCAGAGTTTTTCAAGGTCCTGGCCGTCAAAAGCTACATCTACCCGATAGTGCACACAAAGTAGTAGCCCCCTCCGTATAGGTAAGGGGGGCACAGGGCCCCGAGTTGAATATACCGGTCGGAGTAGTACTATCCCTTGACACTCATTATAAACTTCTACACGGCCTAAGATAGTGGACCTAGTCTAATTATTGAGGCCCTGTCGTAACCCTATAGGGTCCCATGATTACAAGACTTTACAAGACCCTGCGAAACCCCACAAGGCCCCGCTCATGTTGATTAATGCTCGCACTCCGAGGTCTTCGTGGAGAGTGTCCTCCCACTTGCCCGGAGCCCTGCTATTGTTGGTGTTGTTTTTGTTGTTGCAATTGTGAGGTGCTGGGCCTAAGGGTTAAGGACTCATGATTTGAGGTTTGGGGCGCTAATAAGGCTGTTGGGCTAGTTTGAAGTTTATACTGTAAGGCTTAAGAGAGGCTGAAACAAACCAGGTCTTGTCAAGACGGAGATCTCCCAGCGGATGCACATCGCACCCCACCCAGGTTTAGCGAACAATCCCGATTGTCGTGGTCGAGCTGCAGGAAAGCAGGCATAGACCCTAAACCCTAAACCCTAAACCCTAAACCCTAAACCCTAAACCCTAAACCCTAACCCTAGAACACTCCAGCAGAATTACCCTACTGCCCCAGAAGCCAAAAGGCGAAACGGAAAGCCTTAAGTACGCCTGAAGTCTCAAACGCTCCGTTCCTTAAGCTTCAAACTCAACGCCACCAATCTTAGCCCTGAACCTCAAGCCCGAGAAACATCCCAACAAAAACTTAAAGCCCTCCCTAAACCGCAAGCCCCCTCACAAAAACGGAGATCCTGGACCTTATTACGCCTTAGCCGCTTATAACCCTAGACCCCCAAACCCCTAAACCCTAAACCCCTAAACCGCTAAACCCTAAACCCTAGACTCCTAAACCCTAAAACCCTAAACCCCTAAACTCCTAAACCCTAAATCCCTAGACCCCTAAACCCCTACACCCCAAGCCCTGAACCCATCAACCCTACCCCTAAACCCTAAGCCCTGGCCCAAGAGCCTGGGACATGCCCTTGCCTCAGAAACCCTAAACCCTAAACCCTAAACCCTAAACCCTAGACCAGGTCTTGGATCGCATCAGCAGGTATCGGCTCAGCCGCAGAGCCTTCCGGCTGCGAGCATCGGATTCCTGATAGGAGGGTGGAGGGTTTAGTGATTTAGGGGTTTAGGGCTTTAGGGTTTAGGGTTTAGGCATTTAGGGGTTTAGAAATTTAGGGATTTAGGGGTTTAGGGTTTAGGGTTCAGGGATTTAGGGGGTTTAGGGTTAAGCCCCACAAGCCCCAAGCGAACCTTAACCCCCTAAAGCCTAAACCCCTAAAGCCTAAACCCTAAAGCCCTAAACCCCGAAACCCCAAACCCCAGCTTGAAATCACAAGGTGCCAGGCAGGCAGGACTCCGGGTTGAAACGTTCTCTTTCCACAGCTGCCGGGTCTCCGTGGCGCTACCTGAAGAACCCAAAACCTACCTTTTTGTAGGGTCCTTATAAATCCCATATTGGGGTTTATAATAAGAACCTACAAAAGAAGTGGGTTTTGGGTTCTTAAGGTAGGTGTAGCCCTGCTCACGACCCGACTCAGCCTTCGTCACGGTTTAGGGCTCCAAGTATTCAAAGAGTGGATAGTGTAGGGTCTAAAATCTACAAAACATGCCTATGTTGGACGTTTCAGGATAATCTTTGGCAGTTTGCTATCTGAAGTATCATTCCCTGTGCGGACCTTCAAAGTTGCCCTATCTGGCTCCTAAAGCCTCTCGGAAGCCCAGCAGTTGGCAATCGGGCCAAGGGCGCGAGCCACAAACCCAGGGCTCAAAGCCTTTAAAGGCGGGCGGCTGTTCAGCACGCTATAGCTTTAGACAAAATAAGCAAAACAAGCCCTAAACCCTAAACCCCCTAAGCCTGAAACCCTAAACCCGGAAGCCCTAAACCCTATAACTCCTAAACCTAAACCTACGCAGACAGAGACCCGGAGCAGGAGCAGAGGCTCCAACAGCGAGAAAGCTCTAGCGATTTTCGGAAAGCTGTAATCCGAATTTGGGACGTCACCTAGAGTCTCCATTGTAGTTCCTTTTTGGGGTTACCTCATAGGATCGGTGGTTAACCCAGAAAGGGAACGACGATGCCAGAGGTGGTGTTGCGGGTGTGGGGTTTAGGCTCATGTCCTCCCAGGTGTTCTATGCTCGAGGCGCTTGCAGGTACTTCAGAACTAGCACAAGTTGGAGCTTTCTCAGCTTCCAAGCCTGAAGCCCTTAAACCCTAAAGCCCTAAACCCCCAAGCCCTTAAACCCTAAAGCCCAAAGCCCCTAAGCCCTAAACCCCTAAACCCCTTAACCTCCAAACCCTTAAACCCTAAAGCTCTAAAGCCCGCCGAAACTCCAAAGCAAAGGCTGCAGAGCTCAAGAGGCTCGCGGGTTCATGGTACGGTAAATGTGATTTAGGCCTCATGGGGTTTAGGGATTTGGATTTTGCGTTTAGTCATTTGGGTTCGGGGTTGGTTTAGGCTTCATGGGGTTTAGGGATTTGGGTTCAGGGTTTGGGGTTTTGGGGCGGGGTTTATGGAATCTTATCTGCCTGTAGCTCTTATGACAAGTACTGGTATTGCATACTACACCCAACACCACAATCTAACCACAATCTAGCTTCTCAGACTGCGAGCGAAGCACGCGAGGTTTCATGGGTATGTTGTAAGACCCTAAACCTTGAACCCTGCACCCGATCCCGAAACCCTATACTCTACACCCTAAACCCTACACCCTGCACCCTAAACCCTAAAAGCACTATAAACCCTAAACCCTATAAGCCCTATAAACAGGGACCCTAAACCCTGAACCCTGAACCCCAAGCCTCAGGCTTCCGGAGTGGTGGGTCTCTCCCCCCTTAGGCAAAATGGGTCACAGGGACCCAGACCCTCCTTGCACCCTCAAAGTCGGTTTAGAGTTTACGGTTTAGGGGTTAGGTTTTTAAAGTTTAGGGTTAGCGTTTATGGTTTAGAGTTTAGGGTTTAGAGTTCCAGGTTTAGAGTTTAGGGTTTTAGAGTTTAGGGTTTAGGGTTTAAGGCCGCGAAGGGTAGGTAGCTTAGGGTCGCATAGTGGGCAGATGGAGGCGGTCCGGGGATAGGAAGGAGACTTTCTTGCAGCATAGTTGCCCTCACCCTGTTTATCGCATACATGCTTCTATGCCCCAAAGATAACTCCATTGTAGTTCCTTTTTTGGTTAACCAGTTTTATGTTTAGGATCCTTTAATATATCGTTGGATAACCAAAACAAGCAACTACAATGGAGAGTATAGGTATATAAAATACCACAAAGTTAGACATCCGGGCAGCCCAAACTCTACTTCTCAAGCCTTTCGGGCCACGAGCAAAGGGCCTCCCCCAAGGGTTTAGGGTTCAGGGTTTAGGGTATAGGGTTTCGGGTGTAGGGTTTACGGTGTATTGTATAGGGTTTAGGGTATAGGGTTCAGGGTTTAGGGTTTACCTTGCAGCCTACGCCTGCAGCTCCGCAGAATTTTGTTCTCACGTTCCAGCGCCATACAGGCCTTGAGGGAGGTCACATGCGAGTGATGATGCGATCCTTCGTCCTGACGAACCTACTTCTCTGTGTGCTCGGCCAAAGCGCGCCCGAGTGCCAAGGGGAGCAGGGCAACTTGGAGGCATCAAGACGTTCCGGCTTTACATTGGGAGGTGTCACGTGTATACACTAGTACCTATATGGTTGCGGGCGCCTAATTCCACATCGGTAGTCCATATAGACTCTCCGATACGTCATACATACGACATGTTGACCTGTCAGCTGCAGACACATACGTTCTAGGGAGGTTTGGGCTTCAGGTTGTGGGGATGTCTCGGTCGGGGGTGCGGGGCTATGATTATTTCCACGTCCTCACGCCCGTTAAAAATATGTTACAATTAAAGTCTATTATACAGTATGTGGGTGGGTGGGTGCCCACACCTTGACCCTAGAAAACCTACCCTTCTAGGATCTGTTGTTATGACTTCCTTCTATATAAGTCCTTGAACGGGAGGCTACTTTTGGGGTGAAGGTAGGCCTACAGCCCCCAAAACGGCTCCCTAGAAGAAGAACCCCCCAAGAAAGCGGGATCTTTTGTAATATCGACCTGTGAAGAGGGAACCCGTAATGTGCAGAATCTCTCCCGGCCTTGGCGGCTGTCATGTTATCACAACTGTCGTCGCTGCGGCACAATAGGTCGGAAGCCAGCTTGCTTTTGCTTTTTGCGAGTCTTCACCGTGTGTGCTTTTGCTAAGTCTACAGGAGTCTCAGTGACACTTGCCGCGCAGCATGCTTTCCTTAAGGGTCCAAGTAGTCCTTATTTATGGTTGGACACAGGTCCCCAAAAAGGCCCCAGAGTCCTTAAATAATGGGTACTTGGACCCTTAAGCTTTCTGAGTCTATAATTGTTGGGGCTTGAGTAGACGCCCCTCTGAGCTGCAAGTTTGCCAGGTCAGAGTGTCATATCTTTCTTGCTTCTATTACGTCTTCTGGAAGAAGATGAGGAGCCTTTTGAAATCGTTCTACAATACCCATAGCCCCATAGTAGTTCCTTTTTGGGGATATGAACCCCCAAAAAGGGACTACTATGGGGCCTACGGGTACCCCTCCGAGGAAGCTGCGCTGTCGACCAGGGTACAGCCACGGGCCCCGGCGCCAACAAAGGATTAACCTTGCTGCAGGCCGGGTCAGGTCGCGTATGGGTTTAGGGTTTAGGGTTTAGGGTTTAGGGTTTAGGGTTTAGGGTTTAGGGTTTAGGGTTTAGGGTTTAGGGGGTTTAGGAGTAAACGGGTCGACAGCTTCAGTTCGAAGAGTCTTTGCATCGAGCTCGACGCTGCCCCTACCTAGACCCAAGAATGCGGCACCTTGTGTTGGATAATGTGTTTGATGGCTAGGATCCTACAACCCTACACCAAGAAACTAAGGCAACGAAGCAGCACTACATTTTAGGGTCTGCTGGTAAGACTGAAAGACCTTCGCCGTTTGCCCGTTTAGAGCCTAGACTCTGCCTATAGGCTCAAGACGGAGAAGTAGCGGGGTGCTTGTTGAAAGGCGAGAAGGATGCAAAGCGAGATAGCGGGGCCCGACGACACTGTGATGGTGCACACGAGATCTTCCCCGATGTTCTGGGGCCAAGCAGTCATGTTCTCAAAGATGTAGAACATTCCCAGGATTCCAGCCAGAAGAGTTAAGAAGCGAGAGTTCAGGAATGCCCTGGCATGTTTCGTGCTCGGAAACCAACTGCAACAATGCAAAAGGCTTCAAGCCTTATTTGAGCTTCAGAGTACTATGCTGTATTACTTGATCTTGGACGGGGCCCTTAGAGGAACCATTGCTCTTTATGCAAGGAAGCACCTGCTTTTCTCCCTGTTGCTTCGCCGCCCATTTAGACATTCTTCTGAGCCGGGAGCCATGTCAGTTTTTTCTCTTAGATTCCTGAAACCTTCATTTGGTCCGAGGGACCCTAAACCCTGAAGCAGGGATTTAGAGGTTTTTTTGGGTTGGGGCTTTGCACTCAGAAATCGCAGGGTGTGCGGCGGGCCGGCAAGATGCAGGCAGACGCCGCCGACTGTGCCGAACCTCGGCTGACCCAGAGCTTCCAAAATCCTTAGTCGAGAAATATGTGTGTGTATATATATATATATATCATCATATTGGGAATCTCACTGCAATTTGAGGTATATCCCTGGGATTAAGGGATAGTGGAAGATTTGGGTAAGAATAACTTTAACAAAACCCTGCTTGAAGCTTCCTCCAACCTAGAAATTTCGAGGCCCAATCAAGTGCTTAGGCCCATGCAGAACGAGCCGGGTAGGAAGTCCTTCGAAGCCAGCCAACTTCGCTGCTCGCCGACTGATATAACTAGGAGGCGTCTCTGAGTGGCAGGATTTAGGTCAATGGTCGTTACAAGTTGAAAGTGAGGTGCTAGACTATAGAGATTGACAGACAGATGGGGGGGGGTTAGGCCCTGAGTGGACCTCCTGTTCTCCAGACCCCTCAGAAGGATCTAGAAAGTAGAACCCCGAATTCGAGGAACCCCTCCCCCCCCCCTCCCTCCCCCTACCTAAGGGATCTACGTTCTAGATCCTTCCGGGTGTCTGGGTCAGGAAGACAACGAGGATCCGAACTGGCCAAGGCCAAATCGAGGCATCCTGGCATTCTCGCCATGGCCGATGGTCTCCATGTAGTTCCTTCGTTGGGGTTTAGGGTTCAGAGGTTCCGAAATCTACCATTGGTCAAAACAAGCAAAGGAACTACAACGGGACTAATTACAGGTAAACCTTAAACGCCAATTATTGCAATGGCTGCAGGTTTGGGGTCTACAAGGTTGTGCTGATTCAGTTTCGGGTCAGATTCCTTTATGCGTTGTTTAGGGTTGGTGTTCAGAGCTTCTGGATGAACTTGAGACTTGAGTGCGTGTGTGTGTGTGTGTGTGTGTGTGTTTTTTTTGGTGGCTTGTTGAGTTCTGGGCCAGTATTCCGGGTTCTTACAGTTTCAGTTTGGGGAGTGGGTCTGAGCACAGGCTGGGTTGGGAGTCAAGTATAGGGTTCTATAGTAGGGTCCCCTTTAAAGAGTACTAGAGGTTCTGTCTGGGCAGCCCTGAACCAACAAACCGTCGTGTGGCTCAGGGGTTCGAGGGATTTTCCAGCAACGATGTCGATTTGGGATTCTACCCTACCTTAAGAACCCAAAAACTACTTTTTTGTAGGGTCCCTATAAATTCCATATTAGGGTTTATAATAAGAACCTACAAACATAAAGGGGTTTGGGGTTCTTAAGGTACACCCCTACAGCCCCAAACCCTCCACCACTACCACCCCCAAAACCCAATTAAGATAGGGGCTTAATAATTCCAATAGGGTTTTGGGGCTCCTTATTATAATAGTTCTAGTATAAGATACCCTCAAACCCTATTGTAATCTCTAAGCTGTTAACCCTTACCCCAAAACTCCAAAGCACAAATGCTAGGGTTTATTGGGTTTAGGGGCAACCCATGGCAAGCCCTGAAGCCCCAAACAGCCCTAAGCCTTGCGAATTGAACCTGTGAACTCAACCCTTCCTCCCTCCCAACACAGACAATCTTGGGTTCAAGGTTTAGGGTTTAGGGCTTAGGGTTTACGGGAGTAGGGTGAGCCCGTGCAGAGGCTGCTGTCCGGGTTTCCAGAAATGTGGCCCGTACCAATTCCGCTGGGGTGCCTTGGCTTCTGGATACCGTCCAGGAGACTTCCGGTGTGTCAGCCTGTGGCCGATTTTAAGTTTCGAGGTCTTAGGGTGCAGGTTCAGGATGTTAGGATACAGACGATTTAGTTGGCTCTTTGGTACGGACAGTACGGACTTCGGTGAAGGTTGCTCGAGTTGTTCATGGATACTTGCAGAGCACTTTCAACCCTACTCATACCTACCCATGGATCTACCACTGCCGCGACGACCCAACATGCCCCTCAAGGGCACCTTCGATTGTACTCAGGCATCCCTGTGCAGTGAACCCGTTGGGGCTGAGATATTAATGAGAAAAATGACAAATCTCGAAAGCCTCAAACTGCCATAATCCTACACCCCTAAACCCGAAAACCCTGAAACCCTTAACCTAGACCCTACCCACTATACCCTTACACCCTAAACTTTTAAAGCCCCCTAAACCCCAAACCCTAACCCCCAAAACATGAACCCTAAACCCTGATGAAACCCTACACACCAACCCCGGAACCCTAAACCCTAAACCCTTACATCCTGAAGCCCTAAAGACTTCCCGGCAGCCCTCCCAAGCCCGCAGTAAGCCCTGAGCAACTCTACGAATGGCGCAGAGCAGCTTCAGAAGCCTACAACGGTTTAGGGTTTAGGGTTTAGGGCTTAGGGCTTTGGGTTTTGGGTTTNNNTTTAGGGTTTAGGGTTTTGAGTTCAGCTCACAACCTGCCCGGGTTAGCCGTCTAACTGGACCTGAAGTACTAAGTAGTCAGACTCGAACCAGTACTGCGATGTATTTCATGAGCCTATGAGTAACCAGAAATAGTAGCTGTTTGCGTCCCTACGAGACCTCGACGTGGACCCTTTTGATGAGGTTCTTCTGGTACTTATCCTACAAGGAAAGCTATCACCAGTCTGAAAAGCCCCCAGCCCAAACACTCATGCCAACAAAAAATGATGGTACAGCATAGGGCTAAAAAATAGTACAGTATAGGGTTGAAGGTTTGCGTCGCAAGCGTGTTTTATTCAGGATCCCACACGGTAACCCAGAGGACCAACTACAATGGAGACATTAGGTAGGGTCTCAGATTCCCTAAACCCTAAACCGTCAGATGCAAACTTCGCGAAGTGTTTCGGTGGAGTTTCAAGAAAGCACATGCACGGACGCACTAAGTCGCCAACCCAGGGTCCAGAATTCTGAACCGCTACCCTACCTTGAGTCTCCATTCTAGGTCCTTCTTAAGTTTACCTCATAGGGTCCTAGACATAAAAACCCTAAACCC
>CAJNDV010037329.1:87232-131253 GCA_905221635.1 Symbiodinium sp. CCMP2456 | reverse complement strand
GGTCTAGGGGTGTGGGGTTTAGGGTTGCGATTTCCATCGAAAGGCAATTCCCTGTGTACCAGACCCCTGTCCCCAGTGCGCTTGTGGGCTTTGGGGCTTGGGTTGTGTCGCGGGAAGGGGCTACAGCATAGGGCCTAAGTAGCAGGGGGCGGTTTGCGGCTCAGAGATTGGGGTCACCGCTTTGGTGTGTCTTCCCGGAAGGGCCCATGTGCTCAAATAGTATATACCTCGGCCCCAAAAGGTACCGAGATTATATACGGACTACTTCAAGGCCAAAGTATATACTACATGACTTTTTTTTTGGGAGGGGTGGGGGTTCCGAAAATGGGGGACCCTAATATAGCACCCTAAATCATAGCACCCTTCCCATAAGGACCCCAACATAGGAAAGTCCCATATGGGCACCTGAAGCCGCTGCGGCGGTTTGCAGGTGGAGGGTTGAAGGCTCAGGTGGGGCCCGTGTGGTTCTAGCTCTGCGCGCGGATTTGGGGTTTAGGGGTTCAGGGTTTAGGGTTTAGGTAGGTGGTTCTAGCTTAGTGCATGGATTTAGGGTTGAGGGTTTAGGGTTTAGGTAGGTGGTTCTAGCTTAGTGCATGGACTTAGGGTTGAGGGGTTAGGGT
The DNA here is from genome assembly GCA_905221635.1 of Symbiodinium sp. CCMP2456. Taxonomy (NCBI): domain Eukaryota; class Dinophyceae; order Suessiales; family Symbiodiniaceae; genus Symbiodinium; species Symbiodinium sp. CCMP2456. The sequence continues at coordinate 130,633 of CAJNDV010037329.1, read as the reverse complement.
TTAGGTAGGTGGTTCTAGCTTAGTGCATGGATTTAGGGTTGAGGGGTTTGGGTTTAGGTAGGTGGTTCTAGCTTAGTGCATGGATTTAGGGTTGTGGGGTTTAGGGTTTAGGTAGGTAGTTCTAGCTTAGTGCATGGATTCAGGGTTGAGGGGTTAAGGTTTAGGTAGGTGGTTCTAGCTTAGCGCATGGATTTATGGTTTGGGGGTTTAGGGTTTAGGTAGGTGGTTCTAGCTTAATGCATGGTATGTCGACCCCTTGCAAGCAGTGCAATCTGTGTCCGGTACGCTGGGTCAACCTCAGATATAGCTTGTTTAGGATTCTCTGGCATCGCACGCAAGACTTGCATACATTTTGGTCTTGCAGCCCGAAATCCACCTCGCGCTGTAGGGGTTTATTGGTTTAGGGTGCGGCCTGAATTCTGCTAGCCCCCTCCGGGCTATACAGACCTGACAAACCCTAAACCCTCTTCTGCAGGAGAAAGGGGGCTAGTGCACTTAAAAAAACCGCGGAACGTCAAGACTGAAGGAACCCCAACTGACGAGTGTGGTTGCCTCATTGGACAAACTGGCTGGTCGACTACGATTGGGGCGTCTCGGCTGTTTCATGTTGTGCTGTTCGTTTGATTGGTGTTACCCTAAACCCTAAACCCTAAACCCTAAACCCTAAACCCTAAACCCTAAACCCTAAACCCTAAACCCTAAACCCTAAAACCCTAAACCCTACACTTGCTTTACCCGACTCCTAAACTTTGAGCCTCAGCCGCCCCAGTGTATATAGTGTGTGTTCGACTGAGATGTCTGGGCATTTCAGAAGGGCTTTACGAGGGCTGCAGAGGGATTCTCAGGGGCAGGCTTTTGCCAGAGAGTTTCGGATTTAGGACCTTTCGACTTCTGAAGCCTTAACGCCGCACCCTAAACCCTTAGACACCCTAAGGACCCTAAGCCCCTAAACCCTAAACCCTAAACCCTAAACCCTAAACCCTAAACCCCTAAACCCTAAACCTAAACCCTAAACCCAAAGCCCCTGAACCCCAGCCCCAAGGCCCTTCAACGCCAGACGCTCAACCCAACGCCCTTAAATTCTAAACCCTAAGCCCTCGTCAACCCAAAGCTCTTAAACTCTAAACCCTAAACCCGAAGCCCTTAAACGCTAAACCTATAAACCCTAAACCCAAAGCCCTGAAAACTCTGAACCCCAAACCCCTCTTCCAGGCCTGCCGGGCCTCATCGACGACATCTGAGAGTGAGGCAAAGCAGTGCGAGGCCACCCTGGTCAGGTTTTGGTCAATGCCATGTTGTTCTGGAGTTTAAGGTTAAAGGTTTTGGCTATTAGGGTTTTTAGGGTTTAGGGGGTTTAGAGTTTAGGGTTTTGGGTTTAGGGTTTGGGGGGATTTTAGGGTTTAGGGCCTTTGGGGTTTGAGGGTGTTTAGGGTTTTGGTGGCTTTTAGGGTGTAGGGCCTTTGGGGTTTGAGGGTTTTTAGGGGTTTTGGGCTTTGGGTTGTCGGGGGTTTAGGGTGGTTTAAGGGCTATGTTTTCTGGTTTAGGCTCTACCTGGCCCGTACAAAACCTACCCTTCTGGGGTGCATTAACCTCATTTCCTTGTATCAGTCCCGAAACACTTAGCGGTTATTGGGGGTGTTAAGGTAGGGTTTGCGGTTTTGGGTGTTGTTTGCTTATGGCCGATTTTGAAAGAAATCAGGCAAGCAAGACGTTAGGCCCCTAACTGTTAGGGTCCTGCGGTTTGGTTTCATTGGGCTTAGGGCTTAGGGTTGAGGCTGTCCGGAATGGGACCCCGGAAGACCGCGTAAACACACTCGGAGCTTTCCCATAGGGGCAAAACGGCGCTCAGACCCTAAACCCTAAACCCTAAAGAAGTCTTGACTGTGAGATCCTTATAGCTCGACGTCTCTCGACTAGCCAGGAGTCGCACTGCTAGTCCGTTCTACAGCCGCTTTCAGCTTTCAGCGCTTCTATCTTGCAGTTCTCTAAATTGGGGTCCCGTCTTTTGGTCCCCCAAAACAGTACGGCAATCTTGTAAACAGGACCCTAAAAGGGATTCTGATGTAGAGAACTACCCATATGCTTCTGTGGCTTTCAGACCTCTAGTTGAGGAGCTATAGAGGGTGAGATGACGGTAGGGAGGATCACTTATATTATAGAAGCACTCTTCTGTAGGATTCCCCTACCTGACTGCATCCCATCCTTTTGCGGCCTTCGACCTTTAATTTGTACTGAAAACGTGCTTCGCGGCTTTGCCATGGGAGGTTTAGGGTTTAGGGCGTTAGTACAACCGGGCGGTTAGTTTAGGGCTTTCGGTTTCACTCCCGAAGCTGATGTGCCAAACTGTCGTTGCAATGAGTTCTCGTAGTTTAGAGATTAGGCTTTAGGTTTCGCGCCTTCGGCTTGGAGCGTAGGTGCTTTCTAGCCCCGACTATTGCTTGCCCAACCAGATGCCAGAGCTTGTTATGCTGAAGGAGAGTGGAAGCGCTGGGACCACAACGACCGAAGCTCCTGCCACCACGAGTGTCTCGGCTGCTATAGACGCCTGAAGGATCATTGACATTATTCTTTAGGGTTCTTTTGCTTCCCTTGTGCTGCCGCTACAGTACCAGACTATGCACACTTCCTCCGAGACTCCCTACACTAGCACGGAGCCTTGAACGAGCCAGAAGCCTCCATACAACTGAGTCGGCGGTGGTATGAGTGGCGAGACGACCACGCAAGGCGGCGAAGTCACCACGACCGCCGACACTGGCTCCAGCACGACAGGCCAGCAAGAGGATTGGTTGCAGAATCCATTACGTGCTTTTTCCGGACCACCCTGTGTCCCTGTAATCTGGTGACCTAATCCTAAGCCCTGAACCCTGAACCTAAGCGCCGTCTCATCCAGATTCCGCTGTCCTATTTCGGAGCAAAGGAGCCCTGCAAAAGTTGTTTTATTGATGCAGGGTAATAAAGGGGCTTAAATAAGTATTTACAGTATTCCTTCCTTCTAAGCCTACTAGTTCCCGATTATAGCATCCGATCAGGATACAACAACATGTACCCGCAAAAACAATATGCCAATCATTAAGACGCCTATGTTAGAAGTCTTTTGAGACTTAGCAGGTAGGCTATGATGTTAGATACATAAACACAGTAGGCAAGACAGCCCCAATCTCAGCTCTCGCGCATTTTGGGCTGACAAGGTTGTGAGTTCATGGTGCAGAAACTACAAAGCATACTCTTGAGCTTGCTGGTACACATTCCTACCAGAGCTCTATGGATGGTCGCAGTGAAGCATTGGTTCAGGTTTGAGGATGTAGGATCTAGGCTTTAGGAGTTGGGGTTTAGGGCGCTTGGCAAACAGCTTCCCAACCTAGGAAAGCAGACACCGTCGTACACAATTCTCACGGGTGAAATTCTGCAGCCCACATCTTGGGCTTTGACTGGGAAACTGCTCTACTTCTGGTGTGAACAAACTTTCACTAACGACATAGAGAGCACTTCAGCTATGTAGCTGGTGAGAAGCACCGTGAGAAGGATTAATTGTGACTTTCGAGTGATATTTCTGAAAGTTCGTCCAACGGACATCCGACGACTGCATTACCCTGGAGTCCTAAACTCCTGATGAGTTAGTTAAGCAGTGATAAGCCCCGGAACCCGAATGATGATGTGGATCTGGTGTCTTTCAGGTGGTAGCTCCGGGGAAACCCCAACAAAGCTTCGCATCATGTCATGGAACGTCGCGCGTCAGCAGTTTCGCAAGAGTTGTCTGCTTCCAGGTTTTAGGGTCTTGGGGATGTAGGGAGAGGTTTCAGGGTTAGGAAATCCAGGCTCAGGGGCTGTAAGGTGTAGACTCTACTTAGGATTTGGGGCTGGGGGTCTGGTCTTGACGATAGTGTTTCCAAGCGGGCAGCATCTACATGATCGCACCATGCGGTCCTGATGCGACCTGAGTTTTGTTTCCCTGGAAGGGCCAGTAGGGTCGCTGTAAGTCCGCTGCATCAAGTGCCAAAGCGGTCTGAGTACTAGCCATTTGGCAGGACCCTGAACCCTAAACCCTAAACCCTAGACCCTAAACCCTAAACCCTAAAACTCTAAAACCTTAAACCCCTAAAACCTAAAGTGCACTGCCGTTTTTCCATACCACTTACGAACTCCACCAAGACCAAGGCCCAGGACCCGATGCCGAGTAAGCCCCACACCGCCCCCTATACTATAGGGGCCGAAATAATTACCTATACTATTTTGGGGCTTCCTTATTTTAATTATGGTATAATATACCCCAAAACCCTATTCCAATTATTAAGGCCGCTGTAATTATTGCCCTCAAACCCTCAAGCTCTCAACCCTAAAACTTACAAGACCTGAAAGATATCTTCGAATCCCTTACCAACCCTTGAACCCTAAAGTAGAAGCTCGAATATTTGCCTATATGATTCCTTCGGTTTCCGTATCATATGTACATGCACCAGAAGCCCTGCTCCTAATCGTTGAAGCCCCTGCATCAAAACCCTATGGTAACACCTTGCTCAGAACCCCAGAACCCTTATAGACCCCTTTTCAGGAATCCTTTTGAATTTCAAAGAACCCTAAACCCTAAACCCTAATCCCTTAACCCTTAACCCTAAACCCTAAACCCCTACCCTACTCTAAATCCCGAAGGCCACGATTAGACCGCTTTTGCGCTCAGGGCCTTCGCAGCTCCGAACTGAAGCCCCGGCCCGCTCTGTGGTAATGAGAAGCCATCCCCAAACCGTGTAGGGTTTAGGGTTTAGGGTTTAGGGTTTAGGGTCCTTGAAAGCCTTTTGGGTCTTGAAAACCTTTCGGTTTAGGGCTTAAGGTTTAAAGTTTAGGGTGTTGTTGTTTATCAGAATTTGAACTCAGCATTAGTCACCATATGGCTAGAGGGGTAGGGTTGATTTTGTGGTAAGGCGGGCTTAGTACGGGTGTGAGGGGTTGAAGCTATCACAATACTGTTTGCTCTAGATTCTTATAGAGCCCTTATGGAGCCATCACCGCGTAATAAGAGCCCTGTTAGAGTCTGCGAGAGCCTTCCGGAGTTTTACACCCTAGATAAACCCGACAACCTAATAGAGTCCTCTACGGTTTTGGTCTTGAGGCCTTTTTGAGCCCAACCATGGAGGCTTAAGAGCAGCCCTAGACCCTAAGTGCTTAGCCAAAACCCCTAAAACCCTCCACCCGATATCCCTTTTTGAAAGGTGTACTTCGGGAACGGCAAGATTGACGCCATGGGTAACATGCTCAAGGAGAAGCCTCGCTGCACTTAGAAGACAAGTGCCTATAGTCTCCGTTGTCGTTCCTTTTTTTGGTTTATTCCGTTTTATACTTTGGATCCTATAAGGGATCCGAGCAGCCCTTTCTGTATTCAGAACTTAGATGTTATAAGGGTTTGTTCTATCTAGGGTAGGGATTCACGAGGGTTTACTCTGTGATAGCCTTTTACGTTTCTAGATTCGAGTGGTCTGGAAGATTTGTTGTTTTGTCAAGAGGTTCCACAAAGGTCGTTTTAATCAGCGTGCTCCTGGAAGTTGGAGTAGGGGTTTGGCTCTTGATGGGGCATGGCGGTTTACGGTTTAGCGTCTATGCCAACCCAGCGTCAACGTGCTCGTGCAGCCAGGGAAGTGCTTAATCATTATGTAGTTGCGTCTGTAGGGTTTGGGGTTTTCGTTCTGATTGCAGCACGCAGCACAGAAACAAGTCCAGCCTTTGGCCCATGGCTGTTTTATCATGTCAGTCTGGTGAACCTGGTATCCTCAACAAAACTTGAAAGCCCGATGTCCTTATCAAAATTATCTCAGCCTCAATAATTACCAATATTACTGTTGATGGTATAAACCCTGCATTACCTTATACGGATCCTAAACTATCGAAATTATGGTATATTCCTTTTTGGGGATAAAGCAAGATTTGTATCATCAGCCGTATTTCTAAGGGATCCCATTAGAATTCGAGCATACTCTACCACCAGAAACCTTCATCCAAGTAGGGACTAGATATTTAAATATTGGGGCCCTTGTAACATACGCGAGCTTCTCACGACAAAGCATAAACCCCAACCTTTGATCGTGGACCTCAAAGCCCAAACGCCCAAACCTATGCCCAAGCACCCTAGAAGTTTGAGTCCTATTAAGCATTGAGCCGCAAGCCCAAAAGCCCGGATCTAATACCCTAAACCCCGAAGGCCTTCCAAGATACTATGACCTACACCGGCTTCCTAAACCTTAGTACCTTGAGTTTACTGGATATGGGGTACTTTCGACGCTCAGGGAGCTGGGACTCTCAAATTTCTCGAGCTCTTCAGGGTTTAGGGTTTAGGGGTTTGGAGTTTTGGGTTTAGGTTTTAGGGTGTAGGTGTTAGGGTTTAGGCTCTGGGGTTTAGGGTTTAGGGTTTAGGCAGTTCTGGTACCTTTTGCCCGGCCGAGGTGGGACGTTGACATCGCGAACCTCCAGGCGAGCGGCTAGGTTTTCCAGTGGTTATTGTCCTAGGGCTTGTAAGGTGTCGTTTGCTATGGCCGATTTTGAGGATTAGCATGAAAAGGAAACAAGGCAAGCAAGACGTTGGGCCCCTAATATAGGGGCCTTAATAAATAGAATAAGGTTTTGGGGGGCCCATTATACTAAAAGTATATTTAGGAACCCCCAAGATAGTATTGGGAATTATGTAGGCCCCTACATTATGGCTTACAGCGCTTCAAGCGCTTAGGACTTATGTGGTTAGGCTTCAGGCTTTGGGGATCTCACTCCAGCTTGCTTTGGGAGATGATAGGTTCTGAACGACTCCACGGTGCATTCAGAATGGGGCCTGGCGGTTTAGGGTTTAGGGTTTAGGGTTTTGGTTTAGGGTTTAGGGTTTAGGGTGGGGTCGTTTCCGCATCGAGTGCCCCTAAGCTGCAAACCCGAAACCCCCAACCGCTAAACCCCAACCCTAAACCCTCAACCCGGCTTGCTCGCACAGAAAAGGCCACTGCACTTAAAAAAGTAAAAAATAAACCCTGGGCTTGGGGGGTACAGGGGTTTAGGGTTCAAGGTTTAGGATAAAGGGTTTAAGGTTTAGGGTGTTGAGGTTGGCCATGCAATACAAGCCCGAAGCCAAAAGGTTTCAGCTCTGCGATAGTGTGAACTTCCCCTCTCAAACAATTACCGACTTTGTAACTACTCGTTTGGGTCCGCGTCAGAAAATGTGGTTTCTTCTTTCGTGTCGATTCTGTCCGCCATCCCCTGGATTCGAGGGGAGGGGATGCCAGAACTACTCAGGGTGTCCATCTTATGAGCCATTTATTGTTCCTCGGCAGGGGGCCTGCAACACAGTGGCCCGAGTTGATACCTCTATCCTTCCACGGTCCTAACCACGATAGGTTTCTCTTCTTCGGCTGCTGGATGCATCAGCTTAGCTTCGTCGCAGGTTTCGGTTGTTTTTTGAGTGTTCTTCTCAGTTAGAAGAGGTTATGAGTCAGATGTTTGGGATAACCAACCCTAAACCCTGAACCCTAAACCCCTAAACCCTCTGCCAGGAGACGAACAACAGGCTTGAGCGTATTGCAGACGAAGCAGGCTGGACGCTGTGACGAAGCCGAAACCTAAGGCCCTTCGGAGCGACACTTTAAGCCGCGGTTTAGGGTTTAGGGTTTAGTGCTTTTAAGTCTTTTGAAGTCAGCAACCATATTATATACGGCTTTTGACTCGAGACCTAATATATATATATATATATATATATGCACACAGATCAAGCCCTCTACGTCGAACCCCATACCCAAAACGAAGAAACCCTAAGTAAAACACCAAGAAGACCAGAAGCTCGCTGACACAGGCCTCAGCAAACGGAATAGGATTTTGGTAGCTTGTCTGGGGTACGTTACAGATTTACCAGTTTATCTCGGGGGTTCAATGTGTGTGGGGGCCTTTTAATCAGGTTCTGGTGCGTTTCGAAACAAAAGTGTGCAGACTTTGTAGGGGCATCCTCTTGTACCCTCAACGGCAGGCATGGTTTCTGCTAACACCTGGCACCAGCCTCATGATTGGTGCGGCTACAACTTCCACAAGACCGACTGGAGATTCTCGTCCCGTTATGGGTTTGAAGGGGGTAGGGAGTAGAAGTCCAAATGTTTACTCATACTGTTCTCGGGCTCCTTATTATAATGATAGTTTTGTATAGTATGCAGTGTACCCCAAAACCCTAGTCTTATGATTAAGGTCAGCCAAAGTAGGACTTTAGGACTCGGGGGGACTCGGGGTATGGATCCAGGATTTGGGGTTTGCGATATTAAGTTTAGGCTACGAAGGATTGGGACATTTCCGTCGGCATACGATCTCATCCCATGTGGCTAGACCTATTAGTTATAAGGAGTTTGGGCTGTAGTTGATGTCGTGGTACATGCGATTTATAATATGTTGTGTTGTGAGGCGGTTTGTGGCCTGTGGTAACCATGGACCTTACATTTCAGGGCGGAACTCCAAAACATGACATGGGGGGCTGTCCCTAAAACTGGGAGAAGCAGTATGGAAACAGCTTACGCGTGGTGTTACGAGAAGATGCCTTGTAGAAGCTTTGTTTGTTCTCCGTTCGCTTTGTACAACGACTCGGCCGTCCTGGCATTCCCCTAGATGCAGGGTCAAAACTAATCAAAGTTGTGCGAGGTTGCTTGCACGTGGTCCTTTATAAGCCTTGCACCGTTTGATTGTCAGCACGAGACTCAGGTCATGCATCTTCGGTGGAGGTTGAGGTGCCGGGATCACGGGGCGTGTGCGGTGCGATGATGCAGAAGGGCGATGCAGCTTAGCCTGTTCAGGATTCAGAGTTTAGGGCTTGGCCTGCTGGGATGACCCACAGCCTAGTGGCCTCGTGGCTCAGTGTGGTTATGTTTGCGCGAAAGTCTAAACCCTAAACTTCCTGTCAGGGAGCCGGTTCATCAATCAGGCATTCATTGCTTTGTAGCGCCCTTGTTGTTCGGAGATATTTGAGTGGGACAGATTTTGGAGCTTCACGTCATGCGCAACCAGACCCTGTAGAAGTATCCGAACCTCAAGCCCATAACCACCCAAATTAACCCCAAACCTCAACCCTCGACACCTAAACCCCACATGCTTCGACTTGGCTTGACCCTGACTCTAAGGGTCCATGTCAAGGAATGCACCTATATTATAGGGACATTGGCTTGGAAGGGTTTCCTAAACTATATTAGGGTTTAGGATTTAGGGTTTACGGCTCCATATAGTAACCTCAATAGGACCAATGTAGATACCGTGCAGGTACATGTACTCTTACACCGTAAGCCTTATCAGACCTCATTTTTGTGAACACGTACAAATCTTATCACACTTGAACCTTCAAAACAGAGAGAGAGAGAGAGAGATATATATATATATATGTATTTATATACGCGATATATATATATATATATATATATACGTGTCCCTAAGCTCTGGTAACACCCGCTGCTTACAAGCATTTGAGAGGCCGCCACACCGCCCTAAACCCGAATTCCTAAACCTAATAGAGTTCCAAATCCTAAGCCCTAAACCCTTAACTCAACTTCCAAAATCCATGGACCTTTGCGGTGAAGCCCGAAAGCCATTCAGCCAAATGGATCCATGGTATTGGGCTGATAACTCGGGTGTCTGGCTGCGGGTTAAGGCTTTGGGCTGAGGCTTTAGAGGTCAGGGCTTTGGGGTTGTGGGTTTAGATTTCGGGCAAGTTCAGGGCTTACGACTGTAGGATTAGGGTTCAGGACTTTGGACTTTGGTTTCGGGGGGGTTTTGGGTATTGGGACTTCTATACGTGCCCTAATGATTGCACCCTCAGTGCTGAACCCGAACCCTAGATCCGCACACATCCACCCCAAACCCTGAGCCCTACACTGACCCTACTTAAAGGTGCATGGGACTCAGGAACTAGGGTTATAAATACGGTAACTATACTTATACTTACTTATAACCCCAATTAAGGTACTTATAACTGTAGTTACTAAGTCCGATGAGCCTCCAAGTACGCAAAAGGCACGTCCATAGTTGCGTGCGCCAAGGCAAAATTCTGCGTGTGGGGCCTGCATCCAGTCCAGCGCGGAAACAACGTGAAGTGGGCCAAAGAGCCCCTGGGAGTCGCAATGAATCCTTATACCGGGAAGCCCAGAAAGTTGGGACATGGATTTAGGACGATTAGTCCTAGGATCCCTGATGCTTTGCATGAAGGGCATAAGGATGATAATGTTCCAATTGTATAGCTTCTACTATAGAGCCCTTCAGGGATTAAAGCAAGTTCAAGGGAATAAGGGTTTATTGCTCCAAGGACTGACAGAGCCCGTAAAGGAGCCATTAAAGGAATTCCAAGGGAATAAAGGTTTCTAAGGACGCAGATGTTGAGGCATTTTGGGCCCAAAGACCTTGACCTAGGGTCAGAGTCGCATGAGCCAGTGCAGGACTCCTAGTACCAAATAGCTGAGTGAGTACACTTTAGACTTTTTGGAATCGTATCATCCTTTATGGAGGATGCAAGGTTGTGATAGTCTAAGACTTAGCACTGCGCCTCAACATGTAGAGTTTCCGAAGCTGAAGTAGGTTTCTCAGGCTTCCCTGGGGCTGTCCACGAAAATGTACGATGTTCCGTCTCCTCTGCTGGGGCCTACGGCGACCGTCGCAGTTGAATTTGGCCCTGTTTGCCGTAAACCTAAGGGTTTAGGGTTCAGGGTTTAGGGTTTAGGACCTCTGCGTGTGTTTGCCTGGAGCTCCAAGGAAGCTCACAGACCTCGGTTGTGGAGCGGTGTTTCGTTTCTCCATTCCGACTGTACGGCCTCATATTAAGGCGTTTGGGCAGGGTTTAGGGCTTAGGATTTAGGGCCCAAAGACCATACTAAACCATCCAGGGCTTTTGGGCCATATTGAGCCTGAGTGTCTGTCTAGTGAGAGCAAAAGATTGAACATCTTCTTGTGGCGGATGGTTGCCGTGTTTGTTCAGTTCTAAAGCCCGAGCCTACATTGTAGCCTCGCAATGACAACCACCACAAGCATCCGCCCCCAGCCCCCGCCCGCACCCCCGACAAAAACAAAGGAATCGGCCGAAACTCTAAATAGTTTTCCTAGGTCGATCGAATTGGCTGCTGACAAGATGAAGGACCACGGCTTTGGTTGGAGATGAGCTCAGGTTAAGGGTTTAGGGTGAGATGACTGCAACAAAAGCAACAGTGCGCCCTGACATGGAGTTCAGGGTTTACGATGGGGAATTTTGGACAGTTTAAGGTTTACGGTGTACCCTAGAAAGTTGGAACATGTGTGTAGGATGATTCACATTGCGCGCGCTCGCACAATCTTGCGCATTGCAATGCCGAGCGGACGTTTCGGAGGGAGTTCTGCCCCACAGCAACGTAGAGCCACCTCTAGATTCTATTTTGTAGATAAATCTTGCAGGAGTGCGCCGAGACGCACAGTGCCCCTTCGCGGCTCGTCTGCAACACGTCTTCGAACTAATATGGAGGTCGGACTGCTAAGCAATGAAATTCCCTTATAGTTCAACTCCCTAAACCCTAAACCCTAAACCCTAAACCCTAAACCCTACACCCTAAACCGTTTTCGGATTTCTATCGGACTAAGCGCCCGGATGATGAAAATTTGGGCTCGTTTCAGGTTTTCTCTACAGGCGATGCCTTGAAACTCCCACGCCCCCTTGAAGCTGTGAGCCCCTGGCACCCGTGTTGAGGATCCCTCCTAAACCCTAAACCCTAAACCCTAAACCTTAAACCCTAAACCCTAAACCATAAACCCTAAACCCTAAACCCCTAAACTGAAAACTGCAGCATCAGGGTTGGCTCCTTCGGTTTCCTGGCCTCGAATACTCCCTAAGGGTCCATGTGCCCAAACAGTATATACTTTGGCCTTGAAGTAGAGCCCTTGTATAGGTGCTCTGGGCCCAAAGTATATACTATTACTATTGGGTACATGGACCCTTGGGGCTAGTTACTCTAGTTCACGGTTCTGAGTAGGTACAGGACTTACGTAGGACTCGGCGCCTGCAGGGTTTGAGACTGAGGATATCGGATCCAAGGCATTGGGCTGTCGAGCTTTGCGTTTAGGGTTTAAGGGAGGGTTTAGGGTTGAGGGTTTAGGGTTTTACATAGATGTGGGCTTCCGTCAGAATGCTGCATGGCAGGATTTTCCTCGGTGACTTCAATACCGCAGATTGGCGCGGGGCCATGGGCCATCTCGAACAAATGACTGGATGGAAGTGGAAGCCTCGCTGCAGCCAGGGTTTCGGGTTTAGGGTTTAGGGGTTTAGGGGTTTAGGGGTTTAGGGTTTCTGGCTTAGGGAGTTTGTGATGCAACTGTAAGTATGGTATGACAGGTTTGCCGCATTGGTTCTTGTTCAAGAAGGGAACATATACATGTTCACCTACATGTATTACTGTATACCTGCATCCATACATCCTTGCATACATAGAGACATCAACTTAGACATAGATGCAGACATGAGCATATATACAGGCGTATACATACATGCACGCATGTGTGTGTATATATGTATATATTGTAGATATGTACACGATAGAGGAATGCACCTTAGTACGTTTGCACGTGTGGCTGCATACTTAAGCATGTGTATATGCCAAACACTTCCAGCAACTCTTGGCTGCCCTGCAGCACGGCGACACACAGAGACATGTCGATCTTGATCCGTTGGGGTCTAGGTACCCAAATAGTATGTACTGTGGCCACAAAGTAGTAAGTGTGTACGAACTACTTCACGGCCATATGTTGTATGTGTATATATATATATACATTCATACACACCTATAGTTTCATATGTATATACATATGTATATATATATATACACACATACTATTTGGGCACATGGACCCTTAGAGGGTGCCTCTTGCCCCAGGAGCTTGGCTGCGAAGCACGCTGCTGGTCTCGAATGGAATTTGCGGTTGGGTAAGGAACAACCGGAAACATCTAAACCTAGATCAAAAAGCACACAAACCCTAAACCTATGTCAAGCTTTCAAACCCTAATCAAACCATGCCCGTTCCAATTCCTTAACCCTGACACAAAGCTCAGAGACTTGAAGTCATGCGCGGCATTCTGTACTCGGCGTGAAGAGTTCCGGGATTCGGGCTTCGACTCCTTCACGGTATACGGCTCAAAGTTTGTGGGGTTTCATTTCTTATAGGGTTTCAGAGTTCAGGGTGTAGAGACTAGCTAGGGCTTTAGAGTTTAGGGTTCAAAAGTCTGGGGTAAGGGTTGAGGTCAGGCACGTTCAGATTCCCAGCTGCAGTCTATGAGGACCACGCTTTCGGGTTTGTCGGATCCATCGTTGATACGAGAGATACGGTTGATGGACAAAATTCTGCATGACCCAATAAATATAGTCTAGTACCATAAACCCCATAGTTTAGGTATATAAGGTCATGCAGGATTTCGTCCATCAACCGTATGACCAGACGTAGGTATAGAATATAGAACGACTGGAGAATGCTTATGGATGCTTTTGGCCTCGATTTCCCTTGGGGTCAGTCTGGGCATTCTTGAGCAGGGGTACGACGGGTTCTGTAAATTGAAAAGTCTGCTGTATGTTGGTTGAGGGTTTGAGGCTCAAGGATTACAACTCGGCCGGGTAAAGCAGCTGAACGCTCCAAAGGACATCGACTTCATCTTCATTACCGAGAGCCCGCTGAAAGTTGGTAAGGCGGGATTGCCGTCTGATTCTTTTCCATGCTGTTTGGTATAGAGCGCTGAGTAATTCATAACAATCTCCCTCTGAAGTTCCCGCAAGAGTATGTATCCGCAAGAGTATGTATTAACTACCCTGTACCATTTAAAATGTTACCCTAAGGTTTCCGAAATTCCGACATGTCTGTCTCAGGTTAAGGATTCCTGAATCTTCAGCTTCAGGGACCCTGCAATGATCCCAAAGGGTTTAGGGTTTAGGGTTTAGGGTTTAGGGGTTTAGGGACAGGGTTTCGATGTCTTTCGCAGAAATCCAGGAAGCCTGATGTAGACTTTTCGATAGTCGCAGGGAGAGACCCCAAACTACCTCGATCTTCGGAGGATGCCTTAGCTGCCTTAGCAGCCTTTACTTGTAGAGGGGTCTTCAATATGATTTAGGTCTATACACTCCGTGATAGAATGGTTTGCAAGTCTCTTGGGGAGCCCGAGTTTTTGGACCCTGAGCTTTCGCGGTGAGGTCATTGTGTTTGTATGAACTGTAGGGTTTTGAACTTGGGTTTATAAGGGATCGTAGGATGGAGGGTGTTGGGCCGCAGGCTTTGCGAGAATTGAGCTTCAGCCTCCTAAACTCTAAGAACGACGCCCTACCTGCAAGCCCAAACTTGCGGAATAAGTAGGTTCTGACCCCGTGTGTACAATCATATAAATCAAAGCAGCAGGCAACTGAAGCAGGGGGTGTATATCCCTTAAAACCTAAACCCTAAACGTCTTGAGCTTACGCTCAAAAGCCCAACCGTGGCTGGATATATTAATTCCTAAACCCTAAACCCTGATACGACCCACAGGGCTTGGGTTTAGGAGACCTTAGCTCAGGAAAGCAGCCATCCTTAAGCAGAGATGTTGTGCTCGTCGGCGGGGTGTGGCTCCAATATTTTCTATTTGTGCATTCCTATATCCCATAAACCACAACATGATTCCGACGAAGATTGGGTTTAGGGTTTAGAGTTAAGAAATCCCTTTTCTACTTTCTTGAGGTTCTGCCTTTATAGTCTCCAGTGCAGTTCCTGTTTTTGGTTTAACCGGTTCACAATCTGGGATCCTACTGCAAGGTAAACCACAAGAGGAACTACAATGGAGACTACAGGTGAACCCTAACGCCGACACCCTCAAGTCTACCAGCCCTCACCCTCAAGCTTCGCACGTGCGCGTTTGCAATGTGGACTTGATTGCGCAGGTCGCTTCGGTGTGTAGGTTGGGACTTCGGCTACAAAGTCCTGAATTATCAGTAATATAATTACTATTCCTCCGCGTGCCGTGTTTTTTAATGTGGTAGAAGAAACCCCATCACCCTACTAATGTACCTAGGCCCCGGTACAATTTATCCTTCATACTGCAGCAAGCGCTAGTGTAAATAACCCTTAGGGCAATTGTATTCTAATTTAGGCCCTGCACCGGGGCCGTAAGCTGTTCTTTGGTTCGGGGCCGCCAGGTGAACTGGTGGAAGATCGTTGGCGATGGCACCTGCTGGCCCGCCTTTCCGCCGCACAACAAGGCACAGACGGAGCCTGAAGTCTCATAAGGCCCGGAAAGAGTATTATAGGGTTTAGTTAGGGGAAAGAGTACAGGGTTTATAGGGTTTAGGGATAGCTGGATACCCCGAGCTGCGAACTAAGGAAACACAGGGTACTAGAGCCAGGGTAGTTGAGTGCACTATTGGCAAACCCTCAGGGGAACCTCCCTTTGGGGTTGGAAACGAGGCTGCAATGTCTATCTCGGCGAATCCAACATGATGAGCACAGAAATTCCCATACCCAGGAAGAGCGACCATTCCTCAAGTTCTAGTGAGCTTCCCTTGGTGAGGGCCCTGAACCCTAAACCCTAAACCCCTAAACCCCTAAACCCTAAACCCTAAACCCCTAAACCCCGGAACCCCTAAACCCTAAACCCCTAAACCCCTGAACCCCTGAACCCTAAACCCCTGAACCCCTAAACCCCTAAACCCTAAACCCTGAACCCGGATTTCGGAACTTCTGGACCCTGCTGGGAGGTCTCCCCGGGCTGTGGCTGGGCGGACCATTCCCCGGTCTTCGCAGAGATCGAGCTCCCCGGCGAGAAGCAAAAGCGGTAGCTGAAACCATTCTGCATTAAACCCTATATAAACCCTAAAGGCTAAAGGTTTAGGGTTTAGGGTTCAGGGTTTAGGGTGCTGAAACCCTTCTGCCCTAAACCCTTAACCCTAAAGGTTGTCGCCGCCTTGTCCTAAACTCGGGCTGGAAGGTTGGAGCAAATTGTACCCACATATTTCAGGGTCCCCTGGCCTGATTTCCTTCCGGAGGTCCTAGAACAGGTCCGCGTTTTGGGCGAGCCTGAATGAGTTTGATATATGTTTCTATAGTTCAAGTTACATGCATATTAATATTCATATATTGTTTATGCACGCATATGCGATTTAGCAACAGTTTACTGTAATGTAATGTATTGTAATGTAATGTAATGTAATGTAATGTAATGTAATGTAATGTAATGTAATATAATGTAATGTAATGTAATGTAGTGTNNTAATGTACTGTACTGTACTGTAATGTAATGTAATGTAATGTAATGTAATGTAATGTAATGTTATGTAATGTAATGTAATGTGATGTGATGCAACGTACTGTGCTGTAGCGTACTATAATGTAGTCTTAATGTAGCTAGTGTAATGAACTACTGCCCTGGAACGTAATGCCAAGTCAAGTAACGTCATGTAATGTTGTATAATGCAAGATTTGCATTTTATACATATAGTTTATGTAGTGTAAGTTACGTACGCAGGCACGCATGCATTCATGCATGTGTGTTAGTAAAGTATGTCTGTATGCATGTACATGCGTACGCATGTATGTATGCATGTATGCACTTGCTAGAGTTCTACGGCCCATACTCCAGGTCTTGCAATGCACCCTAAACCCTAAACCCTAAACCCTGAACCCTATAAACCCATAAACCCTAAACCCTAGACCCTAAACCCTAAACCCTAAACCCTGAACCCTATAAGCCCATAAACCCTAGACCCTAAACCCTAAACCCTAAACCCTGGATTTTTTGCGGCTGCAGGCTGTCCACCACTGCTTGAGCTCCTTTGCTGCTGCGCGCCGGGATATGGAAGGGGGGGAGTCAGGGCCATGAGGGCTTCGGGCTTTGAGAGTTGAAGTTTAGGGCTCAGGGTTTAGGGTTTAGGGTTTAGGGTTTAGGGTTTAGTTTGAGAGTTTCAAGGGTGAGTTTGGGATTTCATTGAAGACGGCATGCTTCAGAGAGTGGGATCAGGGTGAAAAGTTTTGAGCTTTTGAGTTTGTGAACATGGCCGCGTGTTCGGGTTCAGGCAGTTCAGGTTCAGACACATTTGTTTTTGTTCGGGTTCACAGAATGAGTGCTGTAAGCCTATGTAAGCCTTGCCTTAGGCCCGCAAAGTACGTAAAATACTGGCCCAATACCCAGGGAAGGCTATTATTCTACATACTTTTGGGGTCCAGGTGAACCATATAAGTGCTTCAGGACACAGTGTAGCATGCGCTCGCGGCATCGAAATCGGAAGCTGCCATCGTTCAGACTTGGGAGCCCTAAATTCGGGTTGTCGGTACACAGTACAGGGGGGTTTGGGGATTGAGGGTTTATGTTTAGGGGTTCTGTTCGTAGTTGCATAGTGTTGAAAAATCTGGGGCATCTATTTACAAGTCGTCACGACGAGCAGCCCCCCAAATCCTAAATTTGCCAAACCCTAAACCCTATCCAGGATCCTATAACCCCAAAAACCTAAGCCCTAAAACAAGGGTCCTTCATCTGCTGAAGCTCCCCATGGAACCTTTGTCCTTACATCCCGTACCTCAGAACGTCCCAAGCCGCGCAAGTGCAAACCCGTAAGATACTATTGTAATGGCCCAAGAGCACCCTATCTTGAGCCGTATTAATAGGTATCGGGACACCGAATAGTGCGTTATGATCCGCAGACAAAACAGTAGATTGGTGGATCCCAGGTAAGACGTTGATTGGCAGGTTCTTTGGGGTAGACGGTGGACGGGAGGGGGAGGAGGAGATGAGAGGGAAGGTGGGAACCTCAACCCCCCCCCCCCCTATAAACCCTAAGCTCCCCAAGCCCTTAACCTTCGCGAACGGCCCTAATCCCGAAGCTCTGATTAGGGGGAGGGGCCCGGAAGAAGCGAGGGTTCCTTGCTCTAGGACATGTTCAGGTGGGTATTTTCCGTTATAGGAGCATTATATCAGGTCTATATACCTTATGGAAGCCTCATAGAAGCCCTATACACCCTAATATCCCCACCTGGAGTTTCCTTTAACTTTGCGGCTCGTGGGTCAGGTTGGAAAAGCAGAGCTTCGCAGCTTTTGAACTGCACCTTCGGGTTTCACTGCCCTCCCTGGCCTGCTGGCGACTGTCGTTCTTAACAGCTATAGGGTTGAAGGTTCAAGAGTATCTTTAATTAGGGTTCTCCAGAAGGCTGAAGGATTCTGTAGATTTAGGGGTTTAAAGGGTTTAGGGGTTTATGGGTGGGTTTAAAGGGCTTAGGGGTTTATGGGTGGAGGGTTTAGGGTTTATAGGACTTCTATGTGGTGTATTTTAGGCTGCAACAGACTTCTGTGTGCGATCTATTTTGGGCTGCAACAGCCCATGATTTAGGGCATAGGATCTTTGGCTTGCGCTTGAGAGGCTTTTGGCTTAGGGTTGAAGGGCTTTTAGTCTAGCTCGGGCATAGGGTTTTTAGGGTGTGAAGGTTTTGGGGTTTAGGGGTTTAAAGGTTTAGTGGTTTAGGCTTAATTTAGGGGTTTTGGGTTTAGGGCCTATATAGGGACGGATGGCGGATCCTCGGGCGTAGGCTCAACGGTTTCAGCGGTCTGGGTCAAGGGGATTCGGGATTTAGAGGCTTCTGCCGCGGGCTTTAGAGCTGCCGCTGAAGTACTGGGCATCGTGCGAACCTGTTGCATCAGATTGAAGATCTCCAGTTTAAGTCCTCACCGCACGGATACAAGTAGCATATTTGTAACTGTACATACCTATGTACTGATAAAGTAATTGTAGCTACAAGGTCCCAGTTTGGGGGCCCAGGATACTACTCTACCGCTTGTGGCTTAAACTCAGGTGTCTGAGTAGTGCTTGAATTGTGTGTCCTAGGAGGAACGAAGAACAAGCCTCGCACGCACAAGAACCACGTCCCCGAACCTACACTCCCGAATCCAAAACCATAGGAACGGAGCTCTGATGAGCCATGCACGACACTGAAAGGGCCACATAGCCGCCACGGGTTTCGCAACAAGCGTTTCTAGCCGTGGAGGTACTCAACATCACAACAGGCTGTGCCCGACCTATAGGGGTCACAGCCTGGGGACTTGTTTGGCTTGGGGCTCTTCGTTTAGGATTTAGGGTTTAGGGTTTAGGGTGGTTTGGGAAAGTCGAGTAAGTCTTGAAGGCGGCAAGCCTGTCAGCGCGGGCCTGTTAGTAGATGCACGGGTGAAAACAGCCCGCAACTCCATCAGCTAGTTTGGGACTGTCAGCAGATTCACATGCTATACAGGACAGCTTAATCCTTCGAGGCAGTTTTAGGGCTTTGGGATCGAATATAAACCCTAAACCCTAAACTTAAACCCTAAACCCTGATTATGTAGTCTTGTGATTCCGTTTGAAACTGCTCTGCACGCCATAGCCGAGCGACACGAGGTTCGCTTAGCTCCGCTCTGCGGTACAGGCACTCCCCATCTCCAGGACGCACATGGCGCCCAGAAGGGGCTGAGCAAAAGCTTCAGCTGACCAGCTTGAAAAAAATCTGAGCTCTCAAGGTTCTTAAAGCCGGGTTTAGGGTTTAGGGTTTAGGAAGCCTAAACCCCACAGCGTAAGGCCTAAACCCCATTACTAGGGCTTCTTCGCAGGTAGCTGCCCTGCAGTTGCCATGAGCCTACAGCCTCGCATCATCGCAGTAGTTGAGTTTAACACCTTGAACTTTTGGGGTTCACACAACCTTGCGTAAGACTGAAAGTTTAAGCTTCTGTGCCAGGTTCAGTCATCTACGTGAAAAGGCTCCGGTGTGGAGTTATGTTGCGGATAGATGGTGTCTGCCATGAAGTCAGGCTCGTGCCAGACACTAGCCCAAAACCTTCTGACACTCTGTAGAAACCCTGAGCACTAAACGCTATTCATCAGACAAGTCAGAAGAACAAGCACCTTAAAATGCAAACGACTAAGTCCTCGGACAAGTTCCTGAAGCGTCGGCCAAGACCCCCTGATCTATAAACTCCTCTCTCTCCCTCGATGAAGAATCACGGCCCTTGAAGAAAGGGTGTGTATGAATCACAGGGCTGCATATGGGATTAGGGTTTAGAGTTCCGCTCACGAGGATATGTTTTCAATAGCCCCGTAGTTGATGGGTCTTCGTGGTTTGTACCTGTACCTGTTACTTGAGGCATCCACAGTATTGCGTTTTACGGATTGGCACTTCATGTTTATGAGATCGCAACCTGCTATTCTGGAGGATTTGGGGGCCGGGGGGGGGGCCAGTAGATCCTAAGAATTGCACTCGTCAGTCCAAGCTGTGCCAGGCAGGAGCAAGCGCACTTTCTCGAGGCGCTTGAGGCTCTAGACCAGCCGGAGTACGAACAGCTTCCCGCAACCAATATGGGTGCTTGGGGGTTTCGGGTTTTGGTTCGGAATTTGGTAAAGGGGCTTGCGGTATAGGGTTTACGTTCGCTGGCTATCAACTTGAGGAATCTTCTTCGTTCGTCCCTGTGTGCTCGGGGCAGGATATGCTCCAAGTCCCTGCCAGGCTTCTAGAGTGAGCCTCTACAGCTTGTTGTCAATATTGTTCCTTCTTTCCCTTTCTTTCTTGTTGAGGAACATTTTTAGGATCGATGATCTAAGTTGCCATGTTAGAGATGCAGTGTGCCTTATAGCCCTAAACCCTAAACCCTATACTTTCCGTACCTGGCGAGCAAAACGAGTCTCTTACCAGGAACCCAGCCTCGGCTCAAGAAGGTCGACTTGTCATTTTCGCGCCTCCAACTTTGCAGAGGGTTTAGGGTTTAGGGTATTAGGGTTTAGGGTTTAGGGTTCAGGGTTTAGGGAGTCCAAACTCTATACCTTAATCCACCAGAACCCACGTTTTCTGCTAGGTTCTTATTGTAAACCCTAACCTGGGACTTATAGGGACCCTACAAAACAAGTAGGTTCTGGTGGATTAAGGTACCTTACATGTTCTTAGTGCGAACACCCTAGGAATCCTCACCGAGACCTGGCTCCATAGCCCCTCAGTGCGACGCCATGGTTTCAGATAACGGTTCTACTCAGGTCCTTCTCTGTGGTATTGGTTCATTATGGGGTTTAGGATTTAGGCCTTTGATTATTGATTCATTATAGGGTTTAGGGTTTAGTAGGAAATCTGTGTAAAGGGACGCTGGCAAGCATTGGCAGACAGCTCAGGTTCGACGACTTCCTGGAAATGGCTTGTTGGCTGCATATGCTGAACGCTAAACCCCAAGCCCTGAACCCCAAACCCATACGCCCCCACGATCCGTACGAATCACTACTTCCCAGACCCAGACCCTGGGAGTATCCCAAAAGTAGGTTCGGCAATGGGGTTCCTAGTAAACCACGTACCCGTAACAAACTAACCTTTCTTAGTATATACATGGGTCCCAAAAAGCAGGGAATCTACTTTCTGGATCCTGCCGCCTAAAGGCCGAGGGGACTTAGTAAGTAGGTTGTAATTAAGTAGAATTATAAGTACCTAAATGGAGTTACCCCAAATATAAACCCACTTATTTCCGACTTACTAAGTCCCCTGGGCCTCCAAGCGCGGGTGTGCTTTAAATCTTAAACCCTAAACTCTGAACCCTAAACCTTTAAACCTTAAACACTAAACCCTAAACCCTAAACCCGACCCTAAACCCTAAACCTGAATTGGCCCGGACAGGTCATTGAGTTTGGCTATGTGACACTCTTCGCATCGGCTTTCCCCCTGGCCGGTGTCATGTCCATCGTCAGTGCCTAGATTCAATTGGTCAGGGTAAGAGCAAGGACTCAGACCCCCGGGTGGATCTAGAAAGTGGATTTTCCGAATTTAGGGCCATTTAGGGGATCTACGTTTTTGGATCCTCCCAGGGGTCTGGGCAGAGGTATTTTGTGCGACTAAAAAGTTGCGAGTAGGTACAGCTAGCCAGAGTTACCCTACTTACAACTCCTAGGCCCTAAACCCTAGAAGCCCTAAACTCTTAGATGAACCCAGAGGTTGCAAGGTACGCTTGACAGCCTCAACACCCCCCCCCCCCCTTACGCTCCCAAGTAGTGGGTATATGTATGGTGGTCCAATACCTTTCCCTGAGAGCCGAATTCCATGTATGGTGGGTTGCTCGGATGTTATGGGTACCATGGAAGGTTTCAGGGGCATGAACGATCAACTGGGCTCCTAGGATTTAGCAGGGTGTGGGGCAGAGGTGGTTGGGGCGTAGGGCTTCAGGGTGCTTTAGCGGTTTTGAGGTTAGGTTTTGGGATTCAGAGTCGAATCAAATGCCCCGAACAGTATGATACCTCCATGGGGTTCTTCTGTGCAGCGCAGAGAGATAATTTCGTTGAGACCACGACGTGCACGTTGCAGATTCACCCGGAGTGACGCGATGCACTTGATCGACTTAAACTCATTCGCTTTCCTCGTTCCTGCGCCGGCCTTTTTCGCCTGCGACCTGAGTTCATCCCAAAATCCCATAAACTTTAGCTCTCCTGGACATTTTGCCGTGTATCTTTTCTTTATGTGTGTGTGTGTGCTTCGCTAAAGTTCACACTATGTTTACTCCTGGGGCTGCTACTTGGGCCCTACGCCACAAGCCCTATATTAGCCTATGTTTGGGGACACGCCCAGGCAACCTCATCGAGATGAAGTCAGACATGTTCAAGCTGGCCCTGGTCTACCAAAGGCATTTGATAGGGGTTAGTAGGGCTTTTTTCTAGCCAATACCCTAGGGCTCCAAGTATACAAATAGAACCTACTTTGGGGTCTAAAGTCTGTAAATAGTACCCACTTTGGGCTATTTGGAGCCCCAGGGGTAGGGTTTGAGGTTTTGGTAGCAGATCTTGCGAGCCACAGTCAATGCTAGGAGGGTTATGGGGTTACGAGGCCATCTTCAGCCGGGGCATAGGATTCTGTTTGGAGGTTCACATGATGGCCCCTCCTTGTCAAGGAATCATATCCATCGGGGTGGAAAGAGAGCGCGGTTCATGTAGTGCCTGGAACATGCTCTGATATAAAGTTTCGACATGTGATCAATCAAGATTCGAGAATATATCAACAGGGAGCCCCGTCCCGCAGCTAGAAAGCTGTCAGAAGTAGTTTAGTGCCTACGACTCTAGCTTTGAGTTTAGGGTCAGAAAAAATAGAGTTTCGAGCATACGGTTCAGTGCGGGGTCCAGGATTCTCGTGAATGCCCTGCCTAAAGCTGTACCGGAGGCCTATGCCGCACCGAGCCTCCAACATTGGCATCTGGAGAACGCTTCTCCACATCATCGTGGCATTCTCCGTAGCGACAAACGCACCAGGGATGCAAGTAAACCCCGAGATCCTAACCCCAAACCCTACCTCGACCTGGACCCCAGAAGTACGTAGAACAGCCCTTCATCGGTGCCGGGCAATTATGTTAATTACCTGTTTCGGTGTTTCGGGTAAACTGTCAAATCCGAAGCTCGAAACCCTAAGGCCATAGACCAACTCAGAGCCTCTGTCCGACACTTGCCAGAGCTCTTGCTGAAAACCTCAAAGTGCTAAAGCTGCCCTTGTGTTTGGTCAATCCCTAAGCCCAGCAGTTTAGGGTTTGGGGCCCCGGAGCCCTAAACACACCAGTCTCTCGCCAGTCTTTCCCCATGATCGCTCCTCACGACATCTAGTCTAGTCTCGGATGTACGACCTGTAGTGCGCAAGATGGCAGCAGTGGATTCTGATTTTTTTTGGAACCGTATCAATTACAATAGGGTTTGGCGGGTATGTGTTTCTAGCCTTCGGAATGTAGGAAGGAACTTCAAGAAATTACCAATGCCCCACAATCAGCTTTCCGCCTCTTCGGGAATTTGCCTCCGAAAGAGGAGGAACGTTTTGGGAGCGTGTTAAGGGTTTAGGGTTTTAGGGTTGAGGGTTTGGGTCGAAATTGCAGGGATTTCATCGTTTTCACGGTTTAAGGTTTACAGGGTTCAGGGCTTAGGGTTAAGGGTCTATGGGCTTTACACGTTCCCAAATCGTTCTGTCTTACAGGACCTGGTACATAGCCCCAAGCGTTATTGCGACAGATTGTATTCCAGCACACCTAGAGCTTCATGCATGTGCAGCGAGTTTGCAACAAGTAGCGGAGTCAGTAGAGATTCTGAGAGAGTGCATCACAGAATCTTATCAGTTCAGATTTTGGTTTTGGATGGCCGTTTCGGCATCAATCCCAAGTTCGTGGTCATAAGACCTGACGAGCATCACCAGCCTCAATGCCTGCATGCTCCCTTGCCCCATGTGCAGCCCCCTCCGTCCGAATTGCACGTGCAAAAACCTGGACCCCAGACATCATCGGATAATCAAGGCACAAAAGCACCCTTGTGGTTGCAAGAAACAGTTGGCTCCAGCAGCATTGCTGCAAACTCTCGTCCCCCGGTACCGAACCTGAACCCCCAAAGCCTCAGCCCTCGACTCTGTGAGCTGTACCTTACACCCACCCAAACCGAGCTTTCTGTAGGTTCTTATTATACACCCTGATACGGAGTTCATAGGGACCAGAACTAACAAGTAGGTTCTGGTAGGTTAAGGTATCTATTTCGAACCCCTAAATCCGAGGTCATGATCTTCACCATGAGCGAGCAGTTCGCATCTTGGGCACCGGGACTCTACCGCGAAGCGAGCATCCACGACGTGCATGGTGGACCATGGGAGAGAATGCTGGGGAAAGGGTGGGAGCGCACAGCAGATGTTATAGGGTTTAGGGTTTCGTGTTTATTAAGGTTGTTTTATAACAGCGGTATCAGCTTTGTGCCGAGGGGTACCGAGAAGGAAGTGTGTTCTGGATTCTGGAGAAGGTAGACACTTGTTGGGCATTGGAAGTAGCGACGCCGAAGTCGCTGAGAATCATGACGGATGCAGAACTACAAGTCATTAGTTAGTACAGAAGCAATGGCTGGTAAGAAGTAAATGATAGTAGCAGCGAGTGATGATGAGGCCGGACTGCCAGTCTAGCAGTGCCAGCAGCACAGATGGCAATCACAGAATGAACACGGACAGCACTAAAGAAACTATCTACTTCGCAAAGAGCAGCACATGCTTCAGACGAAAGCCGGAAGGCCCTAAACCCTAAACCCTGAACCCTGAACCCTGAACCCTAAACCCTGAACGTTTAGAGAGGACTCCTGGCCCAAGCCACCGACGCGACCACCGGAACTGCCGACCTGGCTTTTCGTCGGAAAGGCAGTCCCAGACCCCCGGAAGGATCTAGAAAGTAGAACCCCTAATTTGGGACCCTAAGTACTAAAGGGTTCTGTATAGGAACACTCTTCAGGGATCTACTTCCTAGATCCTCCCGGGTGTCTGGGGTGAAGATCCCGGAAGTTCGCCGCGATAGATCCAAAGTACTATACTGCATTGATGAGATCCACAAACCTAATGCAGGGGCCTAAATGAGTACCAATACCGCTGTTGGGGGTTCCTTGTTATAGTTATGGTATAATGGGCCCCGGAACCCTATTCTAATTATTAAGGCCCCTATATTATCGTGTCAAGGGTTCCGCCAGATAATTGGGTCAAAAACTACACTTTGTAGGGTTTGGGGCTACTGGTCAGTGTTGCAGAAGGGTTGCACAAGGGTTGTGACACGGTTTTATGGCTTTTTCCGGTGCTGGAGGACGTTAAAGGCACACGGACATTTTTGTGCAGGTGAGGATTTGGAGAGTGACCTTACCTTGTCTAGGCCTGAACCCAAGAAGTTTTTCGCTGCACCGCCGCCCAGGTCATGCGTCAAGGCCCGGATGATGAGTTGGGGAGTGTCGAATACTCGCGTTCGACATAGTAAGCCTGAGGGGTCCATGTGCCCATACAGTATATACTTGGGCCCTAAACTACCTATGAATGGAGCACTTTGAGGCCAAAGTATATGCTATGTGGGTACATGGGCTCTTGGGGTAATTAAAGGTTACCCTCGCGGAATCCTGAGGGAATCGAAACGGACGCAAGCTTCAAAGTCTAGCCATCTTCAACATGGAGCCCTAAAGCCTTTAGGGTTTAGAAATCTAAGGTTCGGGGCTTAACTTTTCACATGGAACCCTAAACTCGAAAATGTTCAATCCCAAACTCTACAAACCCAGACAACAAGCCTAAAAGCTTAAACCGTAGTCTTCGCCGGTGGCGGGAGTGCTTGGGCCGGGTGGCAGCCAAGGCTCCTTGGTATTCAAACCTTTTGCATGCAACTGTAAGGATTTAGATTAGAGACCCTAGCTGGCATCCGATGGCTAAGAGTCCCATTAGAATGATGTGTAAGGGTCCTTGACTGAATTCAGGAAACTTCAGGAGATCTGGGGGTGTCTGCGAAGGGCACAGCCCGAAACCATTGAGCGCCCACATTGCCATCCGATGCATCGACAGGCTCGGGACGCTACGTGATCTTTTTCGCAACAGGCTCGGTGTTGCACCGTAGCAGATCCCGACTCTGCGGTTGTGCTTTGTGAAGGGTGGAGGGGGGGGGGAAAGGTGAGCACTTTTTGTCACTTTAGTTCGACTTCCAGGCTGCAGATGTAGCCTTGAGGGTCGGGGCTCCACCCTGGGGATTGCAACCGCGCTTTCTTCTCTCTTCTGATTCTTTGTGAGCTGCAAGGAAACCCTACACCCTAAAGCGACATGCTCATAGATCGGGCCTTACTGAATAGCATCCGTTCCGTGAAGTCGCGAGCTTTCGGAATAGTGAGGGCATTTGGTTCTGGACTGCTTGCTTATTTGGGCTTATGAGGCATATGCTTTCGGATTTATATCGTTGACATTTGTCAATGCGAGTCACAATGGATTCCAGCTTCGGCGATCCGCTCTAGCGTGCCAGCTCCTTTGAACCTTCTCCGGAGGGTCCACATTTTGGTTCCATTGTGGTCCTCCCCATAAGCCCTAGAGGCTAAACCCTAGCCCCTAAACCCTCAGCCCTGAACCATATCCTATGTGTAGGACCTCGGGATGCCCATCCTAGGAGCACCCACACCCCCCTATGGATTTCCAACTCATCCACCACCATCATCATCAGCACCAGCATCAGCATCAACATGTGTGTATGCGTATATATATATATATATATACATACATACGCATACTCTATGCATATTAAAAATAATAATGTTACTTACCGTCATTTTCACCATCACCACCATCATCGCCGGCATCATCATCATCAGCATCTTCATCACCATCAGCAGCATAATCATCATTGTCATCATCGGCATCGTATTCGCCATCATCCCCATTATAGTCAATACCAGTAGCTTGAGTGTTCGCTTCGAATCGACATTTTATCGGGGTGTGGTATATCCGAGGTACGTTAAAGATGCGTATTTTCCACAAAAAAAATGCATACAGATATGATTCAGGTTCGTGCTCTTTTGTGTTTTTGATGTTCCATTGGCGTTTGGGGAATCAGGAATATGTTATTAGCCTCGAAAATATGATTTTCCGATGAGAAGGCGCAGGGAGAATTTCCGGCATCATCAGCTCCTTCCTCCATACAGTCTTGAGCCCAGGTTCGAGCACAAAAACACTGGATACGAGGTAGATGAGTTTAGAGCTTCTCGACACTCAACAATCCTCACGTTGGATATGTTAAGTGTGCTCCTTGCAGCAAACCATGCCCGCTCCCGAAATCCACAAAACCCGGGTGTGACACCCTGTGTCACAAGCCCTCAGTCGAGAACTAGAAACCTTAACTTTGCTTGTCATGGCCAACGAGCCTCTCCTTGCTTGCCAGTCTTGGAGCATTTGGTTGGCCTGGCGGTCCTCATCGCAGCTTTGTCCTTGAGTGCTGAGTGCTGTCTGACTTCTGTAGATTCGTCTGCACGAAGCTTTGGATCCTTGGCATCACATGTAGTGGTAAGTCTCCAGACCAGAGCCAAAGCACTTGTGCGACACGTAGAATGTGAGTTCGTTCTCAGGACCTGTGCCCCGTGCTTCAGATCCGTTCTTGTTTTCGTCGTTTCGAACGATACACAAAAAGGTTTAGGGTTTGAATCCTAAGCCCTAAATCATTGCTGCTGCGCATCTCAGGTGATGGCGGCCATTCCTCGCGAACCGGTGCCGGGGGTCAAAACAATGGGTTCGGTTTAGAGTTTACTGTAGGGGCCTATATAATTACCTATACTATTTTGGAGGTTCCTTAGTATAATTGCAGTAAGGTAAATACCCCAAACCCTATTCTAATCATTCAGGCCCCTACATCATGGTGCTTGGGCTAGTGCCTAGCGAAGACTTCGGGACAGAGGGGCAGGAGCATAGGATGACTATTAGGACCATGTTGTTACGCTTTTGGGCGCCCCGTGACATGTATGTCCACACCACGATCCCTAAACCCTAAACCCTAAACCTTAAACCCTAAACCCTAATGCCCCAGGTGTGCGCTTGGGCTTAAGTTTAGGGTTCAGGTCTGAAGGTTTGGGATTCAGGGTTCGGGGTTCTCGGTTCGGAGTCCACGAAACCTCAACTAATATAGGGGCCTTCATGGTTAGAATAGGGTTCGGGGGCCCCTTATAGCTTTAATTATAATAAGGAGCTCCCAAAAATAGTATTGGTAACTGTTTAGGCCCTTACACTACACAATCCAAAAGCCCGAATCTTCGTAAACGGCCCGAGTCCCCTCAACCTTGTGGGCCTACTTAACCGGTCACGTGGATCTTACATGAAAGGTTATCGGTTATCCTAGTTATCCTACCTATAGTCTCCCTGGTCGTTCCTTCTTGAAGATACCTTGGGATCCTAGATGCAGAGTTGGTTAGGACATAAAAGGAACTACAATGCAGACTACGGGCATTTCTATCCGACTGGCTTACTAAGTCCACTGATCCCCTGGATCAATGCTCCTAATATAAGGGCCTAAATAATTACCTACAATATTTTTGGGGCTCCCTGCTATAATTATAGCACAATGAAATTGCCCCAAAACCCTGTTCTAGTTATTAAGACCCCTACATTACCCCCGGAGGAGTGGGTCTACTCTGAAATTCTCCGGACGAAGCGCTTCAAGGCTTTCCGCGCGAAGGACCGGCGCTGTAGCACCAGAAGTCTGATAGTCAGGGCTCTATGATCAGTTGTTGGTTTAGGGTTTAGGGTTTAGAGTTTAGGGTTTAGGGTTTATCGTTGAAGTTCCACTTGGCCGTACAGAACCTTTAAGCCCTTGTGTCAGTGCTCAATGTCCGAACCTGTGGCTTGCGAGGCGGTGCACTGGTGTGGTCGTTTGGGTCGGAGGCTTCCAGAGTCAATGTTTACCAAGGTACCGGGTTTTGACTTGTGACTTGATGCAACACTCAAAAGAGGTGCAAGAGATTCCTCCAGCCACAGAACCCTATAAACCACGAACGTGAATCCCTGTGCTGTTGACCCTATAGACTTAGGGTAGGGCGTGGTGTAATGGCTTAGGATGTTAGTTCAGCGTCGTATCCTGAAGCCTTGATGATGTATGGTGGCTTTCAGCTCTCTTCTTCTGTAGACTTGAGATTGACATTCTTGCGGGGGGTGTTGAGCGTTTCAGGGTGTTGGGGAGTTCGAGGGGCTTTCGTGCAGTCTTGAACAATTCGTTGCTGCCGCTGCAGTCGAACACCCTCTGTCATATCCTACAGGAGCCCGATCTCGCGGGTTTCTGCGTCATGGCCACATTCAGGTTCATAGCGGGTTTTCCGATAGAGTATCCCCCAGCCACCTAGGGTTTAGGGTTTAGGGTTTAGGGTTTAGGGCTTAGGGTTTAGGGTTTAGGGTTTAGGGTTTAGTCCAAATATGGTACCTGGGCTCCGAAGGCCAGCACAAGGAACCCTTGGAGGAAGCCTTGTTCAAGGAAGGTCAAGGGTTTAGGGTTCCCAGAGAGCCCAATACCCCTTAATGAAGGAACATACCTTAAATCATAATATTAAGGCCCCTATAACTTAAGGTATATTCCTTAATTAAGGGGTATTGGGCTCTCTGGGTTAATGACACACTTAATGAAGGAATATACTTTAAATCATAATATTAAGGCCCCTATAACTTAAGGTATATTCCTCAATTAAGGGGTATTGGGTTAGTGACACACAAAGTACGAGACTGGAGCCTGACCTCTGAACCACATGGCTCAGCATTCAATTTCCAAGTGTGCCGCCCTTGCTGTCCCCTAAACCCTGACTCCTGAACCCCAACCCCCCAAACCACTAAGCCCTAAACCCCTAAACCCCTAAACCCTAAACCCCTGAACCCGAAACCCGAACGCCTGTACCCCTAAGCCCTAAGCCCCAGAACACTGAACCCCTGAACCCGAGACCCGTTTTCTAGAGGAGGCTGCCTTTGGATGGTTGAGCGAGCAGAAGCCAGCTGGAGATCGTGGATGACTGAATCGAAGACATCTTTCCGGGCTGGACCTCCGGTTGAACGAAGGTTTGATCTTGAGTTGTTGGATTCGTTTTTTGGGGGTTTAGGGTTTGAGGTTTGGGGAGGAATTCTGAATCAGAGAAATCCGAAATTGAAGTTGGAGCTCAGAGACTGTCGGGGATTGGGTTTGTAATTTTGGAGTACAACACCCTATACACTCGAAATTATGGACTGGTTCTGGGTTCATAACTCGGCTTCAGAGCATCAGTTGCTGCCGAGGCTCAGAATCTCTAGGTCTAGCTTGCTTGAGCCCTACTCCCTTACAAACCCTATAGCCCTATAAAGCCTACAGCCTCAAGCCCGTATAAGCCTATAAATCACCCCAAAGCCTCAAAGCCCAACGGTCTAAACCAAGCCCTAAACCGTAAACCCCAAAGCCTGAAGCACCAAACCTGTCCAAAGACAAAACTGCAGGACGGAGAATTGAGGTCCAGGACATGGAGCAGCAACACGGACGACGAGGTCGTGTGGACGCACGCGCCGCGCAAGGCTGCAGGACGGCTGCTGCTGCTGCTGCTGCCGCGCCGACCATGGAATGCGGTGTGCAGAAAGAAGTGGTTGTTTAGGGAGCTTTTGTTTCAGCCGTTCCTCAAAAGCTTTTGAATACTCTCTTTATTATAGTGCTGGAGCCTCGAATCAGGGGTCCCAGATCGGGTGAGGTCCTGCTAACACATATTATATCCTTTCGCGAGGGGTTTGGGAAAAGATGGACATGTCCATCAATGATTACTTTGCCATAATATCATATGTTCAAGCGGCTGTACTTGATTTGAGCGAAACGATTCAGTAAGCTTCCTTTGGCCATGAACTGCAGCTTCGGTAGGGGCTCTAATTACCCTAGTGTTTGAGCAAAAAGTCTCGGTTAAACCCTTGAGTAGCGGCTTGAATATTCAGTCATGGTAACCTTCAAGTCCGATCCTGTTGTAGGTTGTAGTGTACTATGATCTACCCGAAACTCCTGCTCTAATATTGAAGGCCCACTACATCTCAAAGGGAAACCATGAGGGTTTGTATAGCTCGTGGGTTGCCAAGGCTATGATGACGCCAGTAATGCCGTTGCCACAGGCCCTCCCTTCACCGACTGCCGTGAGTGTGTGTAGTTTTTGCGTTTTGGCGTTAGGTGGTTTCGCTGTTTAAAGGGTTTTGTTTTTTCTGGTCTTGGCTTTGAGGGTTTCGGGTTTAAGGAGGGTTACCGGGTTTGGCTGCTTATTGCAAGGTTTGCTGAGCATGTTGTCCCGAGTCATGTTTCGACCTTGCTCATTTTCGCATTATCTCCAAGCTTCAAGCAGCTTCAGCTCCTCAAGCACAACTGATTATTCAGCGGCGTATCATTTTACGGAGTCTCACGATTGGTCTTAACGTCTTGCTCTTTCACATTCATCTAGCACATCTTCTGACCTGAAATGACAGAGTGCGGCTTTGGTTGGGTTCGGGGTTTTTGGTCCTCAAGCATCAGGTGCCGACCTGCATTGCTATTCTCCTAGATTCTAGATCCACATACGGCACTTTGGACGCAGTGGCATTGGCTTTAGCACTGCGCGTTCTCACCCATGTTGTTGTGAATAGCCTCTGCTGCCAGGACCGGTACTGTAGTAGTGGAGTAGTGTTGGCAGTAACACTTAGTTGTAGCAAGTAGGAGAAGCCCAACAGAAAGCCTTCTGCCCATATCCTGAAATCCCCAACATCCTAGAATTCGAACACGAAGCCTTTCGACCCTACTACTGAAAAATGCCGACAAATTTCACCACGGCTGCTTATCTTAGCTCACAAGCAAATCTAGAATAGCCCAAGACCCCACAGCCGCAAAGTTCTCCATCAACAAACAGCCCACCCTAAACAACAGACAAAGCAATTGAGAAGCCCCGAAAAGCACAGCGCAAAGTGAACACCAAAAAACCCGAACTCAACTCTCGAAGCAGGCGGCTCCTGGCGAGGCCATTGCTAGGTTTGCTTTCGGCCGTGGTTGCTTGTTTTTGGTTCCTTGTGCTTAGGGCTTGCCGGTGGATCCATCGAGTGTATGTTTTTCGAGGGCTTTCTTCGTGGTCGTGGGCTGTAAACCTAACCAGTGTTTTACAGCTACAAAGTAAGTCTCAAAAGCTGTTTGAGGCTCGGATGTTGCAGGCCTATAGTCCCGAAACGTTTCAGCCCCACACCTTAAACCTGGCCCATTACCCATGCCCTACACCCACCCATAGGCCCTCAAGTAGTTCCTTTTTGGGGTTCATATATAGAATCCTATAAGGTAACCCCATAAAGGAACTACTGAAGGGCCTATAGGAAAGCCCCTTGACCGGCAAGGTGCAGCTCCAGGACTGTGCCGACCTGGACGAGACAGACGACACGCAGCTCGAGGCTTTGAAAGTAGTCCTCCTTCTCAAAGTTACCCTAGGCTTCTTTGGAACCTCAATATTGGGTTTTTTTTGGGTCTAGGGCCCTAACTGCAAGGTCCTTGGAAGCATGGGGTTAGAGTTCTGCTCGAGTTTTTTGGTTTTGGCTTGGATCTGCATCCGAGGACAGAGCTCAGAAGCTCGTGAGCACAAGCTCATACGGCTGATGGACAAAATCCTGCATGACCTTATATACCTAAACTATGTGATTTATGGTACTATGCTATATTTGAGTCATGCAGAATTTTGTCCATCAACAGTACCTCCTATGTTGGGAAACCCGAACTTTTATGACAACTCGCACCAGTGTGGCGGTTCTACGATATGCCTCTTAGACTTGCTATTCTGCCTGTTAACGTTGGCGCACATGCTACTATCTCTAGTGTCTGCAGCAGCAGAACCAGCAGCAGAGAGAGAAGGGTGCAGAGACTGATACTACTGCCTTTGCGTGTCTTCTTGTTGCTTCGGCTACCCTTTCTGCTGATCCTGATCATACTGACCACCTGTGCTCCTGATGATGACAATGATGACGACAGCGACGACGATCATCACTGCCGTCATGGTTCCGTTGTCACGATCCTCATGTTGCCCAGCCCGATCGCCAACATGGCAGTAGTGCTGCTAGTGGTGATGGTGATGATGGTGATGATCATGAGCATGATGACTAGCCATCTCCTCTCAGAGAAAAGAAGCAGTGACCATGAGAGGCACCAGTCTTAGGCTTAGCCTTACCTTGAGAACCCAAAACCCACTTTTTTTGTAGGCTTTTATTATAAACCCTAATATGGGATTTATAGGGACCCTACAAAAAAGTAGGTTTTGGGTTCTTAAGGTACAGCATTCACGGTGG
The DNA here is from genome assembly GCA_905221635.1 of Symbiodinium sp. CCMP2456. Lineage (NCBI taxonomy): Eukaryota > Dinophyceae > Suessiales > Symbiodiniaceae > Symbiodinium > Symbiodinium sp. CCMP2456. The sequence continues at coordinate 97,114 of CAJNDV010037329.1, read as the reverse complement.
TCTGCCAGGATGCTCGGCTGCGGCGCAAAGAGGATGAGCTCCTGTCGCGGCGCGATCGACTCGGGCTGCTCAGCTTATAATGCTTCGAACTAGTGGGAGTTTCCGAAAATTAGGGTATCCTATTTGGGGGTCCTTATAATAAGGATCCTACTATTTAGGGTACTGTATTAGGGTCCCCTATATTCTGAAACCCCCAAGTAGCGGGATTGCTGTTGTTCCGCTGCTGTTTGTTTGTTGCAGGCACCCATGGTCATCAGCCATCCTCAGTGAATCAGCAAAGCCTTTGGAGCAGGCTCTTAACCGCTCTAGACCCGATATACACCCTTTCGTACGGTATGTATTCTCAATTAAGCTCAGAGCTCACGTTGCATCATTATGAGCATGAGGAATGGCCGTGGAGCGAAATACAGGTGATGAAGTTTGCGGAATCTACAACTTCAAGTGTCAATACCAGCAGGACCAACCAGTGTTTGTTGCCACGGTAGCCTCTCAACACACCTTGTGGCAGTGAGCCTAAACTGAGCCTCATCTCACGCATCTTTTCTGTCAGCCACTTGAAGGGTTAGGGCGCCTTGCATCGTCGGTCATAAATAGGTATTAATGCGGATCTAAGTTGGATAGCCGTTGCGCACGTACTTACAGCCATAATTATGACCTATTTTCGATATCCCTTGATCCCCCACAACCTAAAAGCATTTGTAAGCCGGAAAACACCTGAAAAGACCTGATAAACCCCTATAAAACCCTCCTTCACGCAGTCCATCCCCCCAATCCGTGAACTCTATAAACTTTAATCCCTGAGCCCCAAACCAAAGCCCAGACGCAAATCTCAGGACCCTCAGTCCGGCAGAGGAGGCCCGCCTGGCCGATCTGCGACAGCAGAGGGCCGCGCTGAAGGTGGGAAGTTTCTTTGAGGGAACGAAAAATTCCAAACGTGCAGAAAAGGGATTTTTGGACTGGGTTTGGCGTGTAATTACAGTCAAAGTGGGGTTTGCAGTCAGGGCCTGTCGCTGGGTATTGTTGGATTTGAAAGGACATCTCAGTGCACGACACGATGTCCACAATCATACTTCCAACAGCCTCACGCGATTGTACAGTTGTCACTGTTAACGAATGAGGTCTAACACACCGGGATATCAATATGCACACCGTGTATATCTACGTGTGTATATATTTGTATACACATGTACATCTCTCTATAGATAGACAGACAGACATATATATATATATATGTATATATTCAGAACGGGTGTGTTTGTTTTAGTACAGTGTAGATGTACTGATATAGGGGTGGTAGATGGGTATAGGCAACAAGCATAGCTGAACATACTCACTTGTTGGTTCGAATAATATGTACGTTGTTGACGCAAGTCGTCATTTGTGCACAGTTGTTTATAGGCAGTTGAGCTGTTGATGTGATGTGATTTGTTTTCTACCTGTGTACCTACATGTATGTACAGCCCTTTCAACCTACATGTTTGCACGGGCACATCAATATGTGTGTGTGCGCATGTATCTCTATGTGTGTGTATGTATGTATATATATGTATATATATATATAGAACATACTTGTTCGTGTTCTGTTTTGCTTATAGACTTGCATACTCCTGATTCCATCTGACGGATGAGGATGTTTACTGTACACGTACATACTCTTGTCTTATGGCTAGCTGCATGTATACACCTTTCTGTGTCTACTCAAGATTTAACAATGCACCGGGTGTTGAAGTTACATACTTTCTCCTGCTAGATAAATGTCCATGGTTAAAATGTTCATACCCATGAACACACCACAGCAGAGAGAGAGAGAGAGAGAGAGAGAGAGATAGAGAACGAGCGAGCAAGCGAGTGAGACAAAAAGCAGCACATGAACTCACCAGCTTGTCGTACAGCCATCCATTGAATCCATGTACCTTGGCAGTGACGTCTCGCCGGTTCTGGGGTGGTCGGGTGCGATTTGGAGATTCGTCGTTCTTGAACGGAGGGTGAAGTGTGGACAAATCGAATTTCTTTCTGTCGGGTTGTTGTGATGTGCAGGATCTTCCACTTAAACCCATGCACGCAACTCAGCTACAAAGCTGGAGGGCCTCGTGCGGAAAGGTTCCTAAAGCTCAGTAACAGCAAACTGGCCGGCTGCCCAGACTCCTAGAACACGAGCACGCCGATTCCGGTCTTAATCATTGTAGTCCCTTCTTTCGTTTCACGACTTTGATCTCTGGGGTCCTAGAATGTAACCCCACCAAGCAACTACAATGGACGCAGTGGGAATAGTTTAGGGTTTGTCGTACACCTGGACATTCCCGGGCTTGGTGTGGATGCAGAGTGCTGCTTCACCCAATGTTCAAGGGACTGCAATGGCACGTCTTCTTAGTTCATATAGGACCCGAGCCACGGGGTTTGGCACACCATGACCACAGAACCCGAAACACTGCAAATCTGGAAGAGGCCGCTTGATGATGAGCAAGATGATTGCCGGCTCATTGTCGACAAAATGTTGCCAACCGCTTTTGTGTTTGGGGCATAGCTGCGTTCGGATCCAGGGCAGAAGCTCTTGTTTTTGTGTTTTAAGTGTTGTTGCTCGTGGAGCTTAGTGTCTCTCAACTTAGGAGACCTCTTTTTGCGCCTCTTGCTTCGTAGAATTGGGTGGCAAGCAAGGACGTGCACCTAAATCACTGCGCAAGAGGGCACTAGCAGCCCATGCAAAGACTCAACTCCAAAACCGACTGTAGCATTGCTCGCGTAGCTCCCCTCCTGCGCTCTGCTCCAAACTCTAAAGCCTAACCCTGAATGCCATTGAACTTCAAAAAGAAAACCCTGAACTATAAGCCCTAAGCCCTAAAACTCCACTAAACCCTAGCCCTAAACCCTAAACCTCCTAAACTCACTAAACCCGACGCCCTAAACTCGAGTCAGCCCAAAGAAGGGCAATCATGAGCATCATTTAGTCTGAAACCTCGCCCTGATGCAGTTGCGGTTATTCGAGGGTTCAGGGTTTAGGGCTCCGAGTTTATGGTTTGAGGTTTATTGCTGTTTAGGGTTTATACCGGTTTAGGGTTAAGGGTTTATTGCGGTTTATTGCGGTTTCGGGTTCCGGGTTTGCGGTATATTGCGGCTTTAGGGTTTCAATAAACTTCTGCATGGAACGGCTCAAAGACGGATCCTGCCTTAGAGCTCCAGCTCCTCACTCGCCTGTCGGCTTCCAATCTTGCCGTCCGGAGCCGAGGTCTTTTTTTCTGGATTTAGAGATTTAGGGTTTAAGGTTTAGTAGTTTGCTGGTTTCGGGATTTAGAGATTTTGGTTTAAGGTTTAGTAATTAGGGTTTCTGGTTTAGAGTCTAGAGGTTAGGTTCAAGTTTGGTGTTGCTAGTTGATCTGTGGCGGGTTGTGTATTCGGGTTTGTGTAAAGGTCTCTCCAATTGTTCCATAGCTGAGGGTTTAGGGTTCAGGGTCTTGGGCCGGATTGAATATTTTGACCAGGGGGTGGCTTCCAGTTAAGCAGGTTTCCTATAGGCTTGGCTTTGGTGTTACTTGGGTTTGTTGCCTAAACCCTACACCCTGAACCCTAAACCCGAAACCCTAAACCGTAAACCCTAAACCCTAAACCTGACGGGAAACCCGAAGCCCTGATTGTGTCATTGCTGGTGCATCTGGCCTCGCACAAGGCCTGTGGGCTTGATAGGCAGAAGCTTCACTTGCGGGCGCGTTTAAGGCTTTCATAAGTCTTCTATGGCTACCTTACTTATTGGTTTAGGGTTTAGGGTTTAGGGTTTCATCCTCTTTTCTTTGGGTCCCTGCGCCTTCAAGCAGGGCATATAAACAGGGCCTATCGAGCTCTGGGTGTGAGACTTCCCATCTGAACCCGCGCCGCCGAGCCAAGTCGACCCTGGAAGACTACGAACGAAGGGAAAGGAGGTTCTGGGGACAGTTTGGGCTCAAAGTTTACGGTAACAAACACCAAAGCAGCGGCCAAAAGAGCCCTTTAGAGCAAACTCCAAGGTTCTTGGGTGCATAGTTTCCCACCGGGCACGGTCACCACCCGAGCTGCCTCTAGCGGCACGATCGGTGCTCTCAATGAAACCGTGCACACACGCACACACGCGGACGAACAGGGCTGGAGGGTGTTAGTTTGGGAGTCGGCCTGCGACCAGCTGGTTAGCCACCTTGCACGACAGACAGACCAACGACAACGAAGTCACCATCGTGATGTGCAAGACTCTCGGTGGTGGTAGGTTCCCGCCCAAGAATCTCCAACAGAGGACCAGCCTGGGCAACTGCATAGCAGCTACGGGTCCTTTCAGGGTTCCTTTACAGTGCGGGCTCCTCTGAAGGCTCCTTTTAAGGGCTCTTGGGTTCCTGTAAGGGCGGCGCCCCTACCCCAAGATGTTGGCTCGCCAAATTGCATGGACCCAGTCAAAACCCCGAGGCACTGCAGCTCCAAACTGTTCGGAGAGCTTGGCATTAACAGGGTTTTGGGGGGTCAAGTTTAGTTGCGAAGCATGGGATATTGGCTGGAGCCGTCGCTGGTTTAAGTTTGTTCAACAGCTCCTTACTTCTAGGTTTGTATGTGGAAGTACCAAGAACAATCGAGTAGCATCAAAGATGTCATGGAGTTTTCTGTTCACGGGAGTGGCACGGGTCATGGGTAGTGAGTTCAGGGTCGTAAGTAATATGACCTGAAATGGGGGTGAAAGCATTGCACCTGGTAGCTATGCCCTTCTTTATGACGCTCATTGAACATAGCCATGAGCCTTCAAGTGGGTATGAAAGGCTAAAGTAGCTCGCTCGGAAAGAGTCCATAATGGGGCCCCCTAGCCTGGACAGAGGTAAACAATACAAGTGACACATGGATCACAAGCAGTAGGAGCCCGTTCATATGGAGGTTTCCGAAAATTAAATAAGGCTACCGTATTTGGGGGTCCTTATAATAAGGATCTTACTATAGTAGGGTCCCCTATTCTCGGAAACCCCCCATATCTTTGACGACCACTTATTTGCCAAGGCCATGGATCAGAACGAGAAGGCCTTCCAGAAGCAGGCCCTCTGTGGCTTCAGGCTTTGTTTAGGGTTTAGTGTTGCAAATTTACCACTTAATGATTTCCCAGCTATAGTCGGTCTGTACCCATTTGCACACATATAGTATGTATGTGTATATATATATATACACACACACATACTACTACATTTCCCCAAGCTCTATTCTAATCATCAGGGCGCCACCATGTTTGGCTATGTGGGCTGAGAGTGCCTGGCTTTGGACACCATGTCGTAGCTCAGGTTCAGGTGTGAAGGTATGCCGTGGACTTATGGGAAAATAGGGGCCTGAAGAATTAGAACAGGGTTTGGGGTACATTATACTATAGTTATGATCAGGAACCCCCCCCCAAAAAAAAAAAACTTTATTCTAATCATTAAGGCTCCTAGATAGGGTTTCGGATCAAGCCTGAGTTTGCAGGTATAGCCGAAGCCCCAGTGGCAAACGCCACGGCGTGCCACCCCCCAAGCCCCGCTTGGCATAGGAATCAAAGGCGTCGCCGACATCGTTCTCGCGGCCGGATCCAGGCCTCACTTGCCAAAGGCCTCCGCCCTTGGAAAAGAGACCTGGAGCTTCTGCGTAGCCACCACTCAAGGCCGCTTTATACCTCCTTGATGGGGGGCAGAGGAGGACGTAAGCGGAAATGGAGCACCGATCAGCAAGGTCGGGGCTGGCAGCACGACAGCGAGGGCCAGACTTCCGCCCCCTGGCGTGTTTGGCCTGGGGCTTACTCTCCGCGTGGGCAGGATGCCAGGCGCAGAGATTCCTCCTGGCAGGAACAGCGATACGACCAAGTGCAGTTGAAGACCGAGCCTGGAGGCCGACAGTCAGAGGCTGGCCCGCTAGCCCTGCAGGAGATCCCGTCTGGCTCCGAGCTCACCATTCGACAGATGGTGCAAAAGGAGCTTACCGCGGCCCGCAAGGCAGAGATACGTCTCCGCAAAACCCAGGAGGACAAGCTCATGAAGGAAAAGCAATGGAAGACTTGGTCGGAGAATGCCAAGGCGGCATACCTGAAGCAGAAGAAACAATTCGAAGCAGATATGGAGAGGCTAGACAAGGAAATGGTTCTTGCTGCAGAGCAGAGCAACAATGCGGCTGCCCGAATGCAAGCTATCGTCGCAGGCCGGATGCCTGTAGAGGTTGCAGCCCCGGTTGTCACGGACGACAGCTGGGAGCGACTGATCCAGGACGATGGCGACGAGGAAGAGGACCTTCTTCGCCAGGCACTGCATGCTGTCAAGGCCTACCAGGAGCGTCATCGCCTTCCGCGAGCGCATCGCGCCCCCATGCAAGTCGATCAGGTCGGGCTTGCAAGCACTGGTGCAGATGGATACGAAGCTGGGATGGGAGCCCTAGATGTATCCTCTTTTCCGGTCACTCCTGTTCGGTCGACGCCAGCTCAGCCCAGGACACCAGCCCCACGCCGCGAAGAGTGCTTTGTTCATGGTATTGTGGAGCCGGAAGCCGCCGTTCTTCACGACCCATATACAGGGGTTTCTTTGGTTCATTGCGACAGAGCTCCCCCTGGGATTCCGCCGACGACTGGATTTGTCGCCTCTCCCGGGGTTGCCCGCCCTTCTCCGGTCCATGCGGGTCAGAGAGATCACAGCAAGCCAAGGGTTCCTACGGCTTTGGAGCCACCTCGCCCTGGTATCAAGGAGGCGACGAAGACACCCCCGCAGAGTATCTCAACAGGTGCTTCCTTGGAAAACAAGTTGGAAGCCAAACGGGCTGCAGCCTATGCTGCGTTGGCCCCCTTTGGAGGATCATCTCGCAATGTGGCCGAGCATCCTGCTCCTGTCGACAAGGCCGAGCCGGAGCCCCCTCCTTCACTGCCTTGCTCGGCTTCCGCGGTTATCCACGACGACGACGAGGAGGAGGATACCTTCTCAGATGGATTGGGCGGCCTGTCGTGATCTACGAAGGGTGGATCTCTTTCCTGTGCCTTGGCGACCTGGTGTCATGGCTGGTGGGCCCTCTGCCCCTCGGTCAAATGACCCTGTGTCGCCTCGGGCAGGGTACGGGGATCTCATCCTTCTTGTTTCCTTGGGAACCATCTGAGGAGGCCTTTGCTCACTTCTATGTACAGAGGGATATGTACATAGTATCTGATGCAGCGATTTTCTGCTCTCCTCCCTGTCTCGCTCCTGCACCAACCGCTCAGGCACTACCCTTCGGCTTGTCGTTGGATTTGTCATCCTCGGCCTGCGTTGAGGCTTCTTGCCTTGATGCTAGCCCCCGCCACAGCAATTCCTGTGTGTTGGCTCGCCACCTTTCGAAGTTCACCTGTGCTGAGTTCTCTTTTGTGTGGGCTCGTGTTACATCCTGCGTTACCAATGGCGCCTCGATTTTGGGCTGCTTCCGGGATCTCCCTGTGTTTTCTTGGACTTGCGCACTTTGCGTGGACTTTGTCCCCCTTGATATTGGCACTCGCACCGGTGTAGGCGGCAGGTTCAATTGCGCCATATTTGGCAGCATGCCTGGTTTTGAGAGGCTTTCCGGTGTCAATCCTATGGAATCGTGCCACGAGTCGTGTCGACCCGCTTCTGCTAGCTCCCTTCTCCCCGCCCGGTGCCAAAAAGATACATCGGTGGCTCTGGGGTATCTACCCGGCGGGGAGTTTGGATTCTCATTTGGGCTTTATGCTCTCAAAGCGCTATCCGCCCTTCTGATTCCGTTTGTCAGGTGTGCCCTTCTGGTCGTTCCTTTCGCGCTCTGTTTGCTCCTTGGGCGCTCTTTGCGAACAAGACATTCTTGGGTTGCGCGCGTGTGTGGCAAGCCCTTCCTTGTGGCCTGCCGAGATGTCACTGTTGGCCTGAATGTTGCCAGCCCTTCTCGACCAGTTTTGCAGTGGTCCCCGTGGCGGGACAGGAAGGGACGTGTGTCGACTTGTCGCCCTCGCGCACGACCCCAAATCCCTAAGGGTGCTTGGATCTGGTCATGGGTGCTGACCCTCTTGTCACTCCCTTACCCGATCGAGGCTGGCCCCTGCTGGCCTCGTAGGACGGTCCTCCTACCTGCCTTGGGAGAGGCTATGGCAAGAGCCGGACAGGCAGAGATTGCCGCTTTCGTCGGGGCACAGCCTCCACACTTGTTGGAACCGGAGGAGCTGACTACCTACACTGGCACTTACGCATTCGCGTTCCCTTGGGCTACTTCAGAGGATGAAGCAGAATACCCTGACCGGGTATGTCTCGACCGCCTACCTTGGAGCAGGTCAGCCCGTGGTTCTGAGTCTTCGGATTGGCTTGGTGTATACCTCCTCACTCCCAACTACCGCACCATTTCCTGTGCGCTCAGGCCTTATCCGAGGAGCCTTGATGCGGTTGCGGATCTTCTCATGCGCTTTGCGCCGGGAGTCCCTTCGAGGCTTTTCGATCTGGTTGTTCCTTTACGCCCGCAAAGGTCTGATGGCTTTGGCTTCTTCATCCGGTTCCCTAGTATCCTTCGATATATTGGCACAACTGGCTTTGCTGCTATTGCCTTCGATTTGACCCGAGTCGGCGGTAAGTACTTCGCGGCCGTGTTGCCTCGAGAGCTCGGATGCCATGAGCTTCTCCAGTACGTCATGCCTCTGACCTCTGACGATGATGCGCCACTTGCTATCTTTGTAGGATGTAGGGCCAATCCTTGGCCCGAACACGCTTGGGTGCATCTCCAGGATGGGGATGTTGTCACAGTTACCCGCGGCCATCATGCGGGTCCCGCTCGCATCCGAGTCGAGGAGCTCTTTCAGGAAGACGCGAGGTGGGGCCCCCTGCATCATGCACTTGCAGTAGAATCCCCATTTGCTGTTTGTGTCCTTTTCCAAGGGTTGCGATATTCGATCCAGCCCCACTTCCATTTCGGAGTCAATATAGTGCAGCACATTCTTTCCTGCTTCCGGGTCGATCCCACCCGGACTGTCACTTGTGCATTTCCGATTGTTGACGCCGATGTCCAAGGGGACCGCTGCTCTACGGCCATTTTCGTGGCTGAGGATCCGCGTTTTGAGGCTGCTGGCCACGGAAGGTTAGAGCCTATTTTTGTCCTCATCGATCCGCGGCCCCTCGGGCAGAAGCATTTCTGCCTACAACTTGAAGAGCCTGTAGTGCATATTTCGACCCTGGCCAACACCCTGAACCTTCAGCTTCCCCCTACTCATCGATTAGGGGTGATAGGTGGGGACCGACGTAGGGATAGGGTTTTTGTCCAGGGTAACGTTACCCTACTGCTCTATGCAGAGGCATTTCCTGCCAGCGAGCTTGGTTCACTGACCTCGCTGCCTGATACAGGTGAATCAGGTTCAGTCTCTTCTCCTCCCCCCGGTGCCACCGGCGCAATTGGCCCGGCACGGGATTCGGACGGTAACTCAGCTCACATTGATGTCACTATCCCTGAAGGACACAGCTGGAATACGGGTGTCGATGACAGAGGGGTTACTATGCCTATTGACGAGCCTATCATGCCTGCTGCAGGTCCGTCTGATGCTCTCTTTGCAGCAATCAGCTCCCCTCGTACTGCTGTAGCCAACGAGGGGTTTTCTGCTGCCGATGATAGCACAACTTCTATGCATACTGCAGCGAGCGAGATTAGTGGTACCCGGCCCGCCACCGTTGTTCCGGACGCGGACGCAGTCATTGATGTGGCCACGACATCACCGGTTGGTGATTTCCCCGACCTTACTTCTGGAGCGATGCCGGGTTCTGCCTCTTTGATCGTTTTGGTCTACATGCCGGAGTTCTCGCCAGACCTCATCACTCTGACGGTAAGCTTTCCGACCAGTGTGGCCCTTTTTGTGTCGCGCCTGCAGGACGCCAGATCCTCGGAGCTTGTGGTAAGTTTTCCGGACCTCTTTCCGGCTGCGCC
>CAJNDV010037329.1:72319-82427 GCA_905221635.1 Symbiodinium sp. CCMP2456 | reverse complement strand
CTCTTAAAAGGGACCTTATTGAGAAGGTCTATATCCCCAAGGGTCCCTAAACCCTAAACCCTAAACCCTACTTCTGGCTCTCTTAAAAGGGACCTTACTGAGAGGGTCTATATCCCCAAGGGTCCCCCAATCTCTGACCCCGAACTACGAAACTCCCAATCGCATAAACCCAACAACCAAATCTGTATAGACCCTTGAACCATAGCCCCAAGGGTCCCCCTAATCCTAACTCCCATGGAGCTACCGTCTCTAAGCGCGATTCCTTCGGCGCCTGGCTGGCTCTGGGAATGATGCCATTAGGATTTAGGGTTTAGGATTTAGGATTTAGGGTTTAGGGTTTCGGGTTTCGGGGTTTAGGGTTTCGGGTTCAGGGGTTTCGGGTTTAGGGGTTAGGGTTTAGGATTTAGGGTTTAGGGTTTAGGGCATTTAGGGTTTAGGATAAGGGTTTAGGGTTTAGGGTTTAGGGCATTAAGGGTTTAGGGTAATGTATGGGGCTTGAAATAAAGACCTAGATTATTTTGGGGGGTTTCCGTATTCTAGTTATAGTATATAGTGGGCACCGAAACCCTAGTCTAATTATTAAGGCCCCCGACATTACAAAGGTCAGAAAGAGGTTAGCAACAGTGGCCCGTACCGTCCGTATAGAGATAGTATTACACACTCGGATACACCTCGAAACTTGATTGGAATTATGAACCCCGAAACCCCTAAACCCTAAACCCTAAACCCTAAACCAAGTGCAGTGTTTAGGGCCCAGGGTGCAGCTTGCGAGGCTTGGTCTCCTGAGGGCCAACAGAGACCCTGACAAAAACTACAAGAAGTAATCCCTAAACCCCAAAATCGACCCTTAACCCAAAAAACGGAGCCTTAGCCCCAAAACTGACCCTAAACCCTGTCAGTGCTCTAAGCCAAGATTCAATGTCAGGCAATTTTGTTGACAAGAAGTGCCCCTTCACTGGGCCAGCGCCACAGATCTTGAGGCTTTGGGGTTATAGGGCTTATACCTTGCACTTCGGCGACAATGTCTATTGTCAAGGCTTAGGTTTAAGGTTCAGGGTTTAGCGTTCATGGCTTCAGGAGTATCGGTCGGGTGTTGCAGAGCCGCGAGCTCGGCAGAAACTGTCGGGGATACGTCTATTGCAGCCGGTAGTTGCCCCCAAGCCGAAGCCCTAGAATTCATGAAGCAAGAATTAAGCCACAGGCACGCACGAAATACTCTCTTCATGATTAGTGGTAATTCCAGGTTATAATATAGAATTAAAATATCCCAAGACCCTTTTCTAACTATTCAGGCCCCTACGTCTAAGAAGCCCTGTGCGGCCAAAGCAGATCGAACCCTGACTTTCTGAAACTCCGAGGAAACCCTGAGCCCTAAACCCTAACCGGGGCCTTTCTGAGACTCCCAGGAACGTCAGCATCCGCGGAGCCATCCTCAAGGGCATGTGCATCTCTACGAAGATGAAGCGGGGGAGCCAAACTAAGGTTTTGGGTTTAGGGTTTTGGGGTTTTGGGTCAAGGATTTGGGGATGGATCTGTAGGGATTAGGGGTTGCGGTTTACCAAAGCTTCCCCCAAAACACCTTCAACGAAGCTCTTATGGGGGTATAATGGAGGGTAGTTGGGGGGTCGAGTCTAGGTAGGTTTTCGAAATAAGGTCAAGGATTTAGGGTAAAGGGCTTAGGATCTCGAGTTTGAAGCTTTGGAGTTTGGGAAACATTGTGGGCACGGTTCCTGTTCGAATTTCGTAGGTCATAAGGTTTAGGAGGCTTCGGATGGCTTTACGAAGGTTTCCCAACATGTTTCGAAGCCATCCGCAAACATGTGGAAGGCCGCAAGCGTCAATCCCAGCAAATGATGGGCCCTAGACTCCAAACCCTGAACCCTAAACCCTAAACTCTAAAACCCCAGACTCCAGACCCTGAACCCTCAACCCTAAGCGGTTGAAGGTTTCAGCCTACAGGCTCATCCTCGAAGTGCTACCTCATACCGTCTTGGTGCGGAGCAAATAGCCCTAAAGGCCCATTTACCTGTGTAGTAGATACTTTGACCCTGAAGTACCTCTAAGGCCTATAAGTTTTTGGGCATAGTTCTCTAAATTAGGATCCTTTTTTTTTTATAAGGGTGCCGTACTATATTGGGGACCTAAAAGGAACCCTAATTTAGAGAACTACCCACATGAACCCTGAGGGTAAGTGATGGTATGATGACACATGGAGCAAGGTAGACCCTGCGTTTGCCCCCGGCACCCTTATAAAGAGGACCCTGAATGGGACCCTAATTTAGAGAACTACCCATATACCACATGGAGACATCGACCCTTGGGGTAGTTTCAGATGCGCCGTGTCATGTCGTATATGGGCTAAGCGCATGGCAGCTCATGTCGGTTTAGGGTCTACCTCAAGAACCCAAAACCTACTTTCTTGCAGGGCCCCTATAAATCCCATATTAGGGTTTGTAATAAGAACCTACAGAAAAGTGTGTTTTGGGTTCTTAAGGTAGGGTCGTCCTACTCAGCAGGTTGGCAGTGCTGCTGATTCCGTTTGCGTTTTCTGGGCCTACACCCGGAGCTATCTGAAGCGTAAAACTCCGTTTGTCTGCTCGCTTAGTCGGTAATATGTAATAGAACAGGCCAGTATGGCTAGTAGCTACTGTGCGACACGATAGTACACTATGCTTTGCTATACTACACTATAATATGAATTTCCATCATACAAGATACGATACGAGATCAGAAACACTTGTCAGCCTGGAGGCGCTGAGCTTCCTAAGCAACCAAACCAGGAAACTCTTGCGACGAATTCTGCTTTCGCAACTCGTAAGCATTTGCGGATTTCGACTTCCCAAATCAGACGCTGATGGGGCAGGCGCACCATCATCATCCGACGCAACTATCTGCACTACATCAAGACGCTACGCTGCACTGGGTGACGCCGTGATTCAGTTCTCAGGTCTTGAGGCTGCCCTGGGGTCAGGTTGTCAGATGCTGGTGGGATGTGGATTTGTGCGGGGATTCCAGAAGTTTGAAGGAATTTCATGGAGGTTCCGGGTCCGAGGTTCCGGGTGTTGGCCAATCGCCGACCATGGCGCGGTGGCCATGACCATGTTCGCACATGTACTTCGCTACAAATGTAGTAGTCACGATGGCAACAGCTGAATAATGGCAGAGTGCCCTTTGACTACCAAACCCGTCCCGGCAGAAGCCGAGGACTACTGCAACTAGACCTAGCCAAGCCCGCGTCAACCACTGGGTCTAGATCTCCGGCCCGGGCTCCTATGCAGGAGCCTCAAAACCTTGTAGATCCCTTAAAGGAACCGCTAGAGATCCCCATCATGGTATCTTAAGTTAAGTTCCTTAACCCTAAACCTTAAACCCTGAACCCTAAACCCCTAAACCCCAAACTTGCCATCAAAGGAAGTTCAACCGATTCGAGAAGCGCCACAGCAACCTCGCGGTCCATTGCTCGCCGGCTTTCGAGCCCAAGGAGGCGACTCAAAGAGAGAATCTGAGTTCCTTTTAGGGCCATTTTCGGGGTTTAGGGTTTATAGGGTTTATCTGAGTTCCTTTTAGGGCCATTTTAGGGGTTTAGGGTTTAGGCCTCCTGTGAGGGTCCACCTTTCGAGCCCAAGAAGGCGAATCAAAGAGATAATCTGGGTTAATTTCACGGTCTTTATAAGGCTTCCTGTGAGGCTTCACCCTAAACCCTGAAGCATCAAGGCCAAACCCTAAAGTTCCTTCTTCAAGGCTTCAGTTAAGGGTTCCTTGAAGGCTTCCATAAGGGTGTTTAGGGTTTGGAAGGTTCCGGCTGAAAGACGTGAGCGCGATGGAGGAGGTTTAGGTTTCATGGCTGTTTATTGGATTCGGGGTTTAGAGAGGTTAGAGTTTTCTGGTAGGTTTATGGTTTGTGGTTTCATAGTCAGATGAAGCAGAATCCAATAAGAGCGTATAAAGCAGACTCTAGGAAGCCGGCTTGTTGAATGTTGTCTCATGGGGACCTTCGTGGGGTTGGGGGCCTTCATAGCCCTGATAAGGACTATAAGGGTCTAACAAGGCCTATGTAAGGAAGTGTAGCACCCTACCNNCCCCCCCCCCCCCCCCCTACCCTTTACCCCCCCCTCAGGGCCTCTATGATTGTATCCCGTCACAAGCCAGCCCTCATACATCATTCGTCAGTCGTTGGTTTAACTATCCTTACCATCCCTGCTTGGGGACTCAATGTGCAATGGTTGCTCATATTCTGACAGAATGACGTATAGCCAGAACACTACAGCACATGACTATGCAGTCCGCGCTTTTTGTGAGGGCAACTGGAATGTCAAGGAACTTAGCCTAAGTTACTGCAATAAGGATGATACCCCATTATTTTACTATATATCCACGTTATGGTAGCTTAAACCCCTAGGCCCTACACCCTGATAGATCTTTTGGTAAGTTAGATTAAGTTCTTTAGCAGCAACCCAGTAAAGGGAGGACTTCAGGCCCAAAAAGCAAACACTCATTCTTTCTAGGATTTAGGATTTAGGGTTTATAAGGCTCAGGAGTTGAGGGTTTAGGATTTAGGGCTTATAAGGCTTAGGAGTTCAGGGTTATGATTTTTCAAGATTGCAGAAGTGGATCTTAGCCGAGGGCTCTAAGGTTCGTCTAGGCTAAAGACCACACTGCGCAGAATAAGATTTATTGGGCCATTGTGAGCCTTGGGGTTCTGTGCGAAAGGTGCAGTTCTAAGTGCTTACGCCTCATGGATGGCAGACGTGGAAAGGGCCTGGCTTGAGAGAGGCGTAAATGTGCGAGCAGCTACTCCATCGCTCATCATTCTCCCTGCAGACATGGAAGTGGAAGTTCAAGGAAACCTAATACAAACCTTGAATAGCTGGATCGTTTTCAGAGGATCCTCCAGATCCTGCTTTCATGGCTCCGATCTATTCAACTTAGCTTGGTTTCCGGAATTTCTAGACTGTGCCCCAAAGGTTGTCTCATGCCAATGACCATGAAGGCAGTGTGGAGCGTTTTTGGAAATATGTGCTTGCCGTCATGGCTTCTCGTTTAGGGCACCAGGCCATGTCAGCCAGTAGGTGTAGTCATCCGGAAGTCTTCTAAAAAGCACTGCTGTAGAGCCACGTGTAATTTGCATTCGGTTGCCTACACAACCGGGACCCCCCTGGAATTCCAGCACGAGTGAGTGCTTGAGTACCGACCGAAGCCCTGTGCAGGGTGACATCATCACTGCTGGCCAGTGCCGCCCTTTGGCGAAGACGGTGCGCTTCAACGTGATCAAGGCCTGGGGCTGGGCCTGTCAGAACATAAGATAACTTGTTGACGTCCTGTGACGGAAGATTGCGTACATACTTATGTAGTTGGTCATGGGAATCGCCTCGTTCTCAGAAGCCTCGGATTGCTTCCAGCGCGAGCCTAGCTTGCCCAGCTGTCGCAGCGACGTTTTTGCTTTCCTCTTTTGAAAGGTGCCACAGGTAGAGGGCTATGGTTTCAATCTTGATATCAGTCTGTTGAAGGCACTGTCTCTGACACAACAACACCCACAGCCTCACAAAGTAACCTACGATAGAATGAGAATGTCTCGTGAAGCCGTCCACCCCAAGGCCAAGCAAAAAGCCACTGAACCCTAAAACCAAGCCCCCGAACCCTAAACCATACCAAACCTTCAAGCTAATGTCTCAAGAATCTTCTACAACCGTGAGCTGACCAAGCCCCGAACCCTAAAACATACCAAACCTTCAAGCTAATGTCTCAAGATTCTTCTACAACCCTGAGCTGCCCAGGTGGACAAGAATCAGATCTTCGGATCGGCGCGAAAGCAGCTACTCGCCGTGATGCAGATCGTGGATAGTTTTTGTGTGCGTTGATCTTGGTTACCAGGGCTTACGGCTGATGGACAAAATTCTGCATGACCCAAATATAGTATAGTACCATAAATCCCATAGTTTAGGTATATAAGGTCATGCAGGATTTTGTCCATCAACAGTATGGTCTAGGCTACACCCGGATCCTGAGCCCTTTGCAGAGCTTCAAGTTCGGGTGGCAAGCATCCGGATAGGATTTAGGAGTTTAGGGTTTAGGGATGTTTAGGGGTTTAGGGTTCTCAGGGTTCCGGTTACACAGCCTGCAGCGACATGGGAGGCTCAGAAGGTTCCAGGTCCTCTTGAAAGGCTTACCCCTGGTGTGGCACGATGGGAGTTTCAGAAAATTACCAAGAAGACCCAACACCCCTTAATTAAGGAATATACCTTAAATCATGTTATTAAGGTCTCTATAACTTAAGGTATATTTCTTAATTAAGATGTATTGGGTTCTCTGGGCTGATATGCAGCTTCTGAGTTCCTCTATGTGACGATCCCTCGGTGCGAAAGGCTTAAAGTCCTACTTCTGGCCTGCGTCTCCGATTACCTGCTGTTTCCAGGGTTTGACTTAACTTAAGGGTTTAGGGAAACCCTAAACCGTAAACCCTAAACCCTAAACCCTAAACCCTAAACCCTAAACCCTAAACCCTAAACTTTAAACCCGAAACCTACCATTTTGGGAGGGCTGGAGGCTACACGTAAGCCGAAATCCGAAACACCACCCAGCACCTAAGGTTCGCCCTGTTCTGAGCCGCGGAACACTGCAAAGTTATACTGGCAGGGACTTGAGCCACGCAAGGACGCGCTGCGGCCGGGCAAACAAAAAGCGTCCTTGTCTGCGAACGCACAACCTGCATTGTCCAGAATCGGCCATGGTCTGTGTCCAAAAGACCCAACAATCAGGTACTTAGGTGTCGGATAGTAGTTATGTAGGTTACTATTTGGGAGAGTATATGATTATCAATAGAGGGGCCTTAATCATTAGTCATTAGAATCGGGTTTGTGGTTATAATAAGGAATCCTTACAACCTGGTTCTAACTATTACGGCCCCTACATTTAGGTACTTGGACCCTTAGGGTATAGTTCCCCTACCTTCAGACAGGAGGCTTGGGGCTATTGGCAAGCTCACTGCGGCGGTACTTATAAGCCAGTCAGAATAGCTTAGGGTTTAGGGTTAAGGGTTTAGGGTACTTATAATCCAGTCAGTCAGAATAGCTTAGGGGACTTATGATTGGGTTATGGCTCAGTACTCCAGGCCTCCAAGTAGGGTAGGCACTGCAGCTTATTTTCCGTTGGGAGTCGGTCCTTTCGTAATTAGTTGAGCCCTCGTTGCACTGGGGGTACACGAGATGTTGTTCATCAGCAGTCTCACCAGTAGCTTCCGACATTCGGCTAGGACTTCAAGTTTGAGGCAGAAGGAACTATATTTTGGGAGTTTGGGGGCTGGCATTCACTGGGTAGTGGCCTGCAATTTCCAGAGTTGTGTTAGATTGGGTGCGTGAGGGCGATCCTCATCCCGAAAACTTGAGTCTTCAAAGTTCGAATCTTTGGCTACGGCAGTTACGGCAGTTCTGGGTGATGTCCGAAACTATGGCTTGTGCTTCGGAGGGTCAGTGCGGTTGAAGACATGGCCAAGAGAAGCTTCAAGTAAACGAGGCACAGTTCAACACCCTTGGCCCAAACCCAAACTTGACAAACTCTGACTAACCGCCAAGTCTTAAGCTGTCAACCCTCAACCTAAAAATTACCAATTCCCGAGCTCTAGAATCAGCCAAGCTCTAAGCCTAAGCTTTTGTTTCTCTCAGGCCCAAAACCCCCAAACTCCCAAAACCCGAAACCTCTCCTTAAAAAAAATCCGTTCACCCCGAAATCAAACTCCAAAGACTGCATGAGTAATATAGCGGCCTAAATAATTATCACTACTTTTTTTTTGGGGGGGGTCCTTACTATAATAGTTTAATGGACACCTAAAACCGCCTATTCTAATTCGTAATGGCCCTACATCAAGCCTCTAAAACCCTGAGCCCCCACGCAGGTCGAGCCTCCCCCGGCGCCGGCCCAGTTGTCCCGGGGCCAGGCGTCCTCCTCTAGCCGCGAGTGCGAGGACCGGCAGGGTTTAGAAGGGCTTCGGGCTTAAGGGTTCAGGGTTCAGGGTTTAGGGTTTAGGGTTTAGGGTTTAGGGTGTAGGGTTTAGGGCTTAAGGGCTTAAGGGCTTGGGGTTTAAGGGTTCAGGGGTTAAGGGTTCGGGGTTTAAGGGTTCGGAAGGGTTTGGGGCTTAAGGTTTAGAGGCTGCGGGTTTAGCGTAGGGTTGGGAAGGGTTTAGGGCTTAAGCTTTAGGGCTTAAGCTTTAGGGGTTTTGGGGTTTTGCGTTTAGGGTTTTCAGGGGCTTAAGTTAAGGCTGTGCATCTGGGCTTTCTGTTCAGGGGTTTGTTGCAGATCGCATCATGATTATGTTGTGGGTTTTGATAGGGTTCAAGCAGGTTTAAGTTTCGTATATGGGATGTTCAAGGGGTCATGCAGGCTTTATGGGATTATTGAGGGGTTGACAGGGTTTGTGTAAGGCTCTGGGTTTAGATGCCTGGGTATACGCGGAATAAGGTCTGACAAGGCCGCAAAACACAGAGATGTCGACGGCTCCTGACGATGTTTTTCTGGCCAGGCTGTGCAGCACGGCATCTTCAACCTTAGATTACCATGAAATGCTACGAACTCAACCTCGCAGCCCTAAGCACCGAGATCCACTCTACGATCCTAAACAATTGCATCGAACTTTCCTTCTTGCTTAAAGTCTGTCCCATCTAAGCATCTACGCCTGTTCTTTAAGCCTTTTGCGCCGGCATGTCTTTGTCCCCCGACCTGCCAGGAGACGCCAGCAGCAGCGAGTGCATCGTCAAGACCTCAGCCTGTCTCGGTGTTGATCTATGGGATAGGGGCCTTGATGATTGGACTAGGGTTTTGGGGTATGGTATGCTAAATTTTAGTACAACAGGGAACCCTCCAACATACTACTACTAATGGTTCAGGCTTCTAGATTACGTGGCCAGTGGATTAAGGTGTTCGGGGACAGCGGCATCATAGGTTTGAGGCTCTCAGTGTTTAGGCATCAGGTTCCAAGCCGAAGAGCCTCTAAGCCAAAGGCCTAAACCTACGTGATGTCAAGTGCTGGGAAGCTGGCTTCTATGAGTTCGATGGCTGTGTCTGTGTCGGTTTAGGGTTTAGGGTTTAGAGTTTAGGGTTTAGGGTTTAGGGTTGACTTCACGACACGCAAAACCGATTAATGTGGCAAGTTTACACACTTGCCCCCTCAAGCAACATGTTCAGCGAAAAATCAGCCACGCAGTGCAGAGCACGTAGGCCGTTAACGGTGGATGGCTCGAGGCTGAGGCTTACACTCTAGGCGGTGGTCTGAGAGCCCTAAACCCGAAAGTTCCATACACCCTTAAAGCCTAAAGCCTAAGCCCAAAACCCCAAACCCTCTAAACCTGAAATCCGGATACCCCTCTGCCTACCTTCATGCCTCCATTTTGGAGCCAAAAAAATAGCAATCATATTCTCTCAGTCCCTAGATACTGTTACTATAATGTGCCGCAAAATGCACGTCTAATCCGAAAGGCCGCTACATCGTAGAACCCATACATACGACACCCTAAACTCTAACCCACCCTCCTTACAGACATCCGCAACCCTAAACTCTCCGAAAACTGCGATTGAGGCCGCCGACCTGAACTGAGGGACAATGTACGTTTGATCACATCGCCCTAGACCCAAAAGGGTCTATAGGGTCTAGGATCCAGGGTTAGAGTTTAGGATTTCCGTTTTAACCCTAAGTCCCCCTTCAGGTTAAGACATATTCCTCGATTAAGGACCCTAAACCCCGAAACCCTTAAACCCTATACCCTTAAACCCTAAACCCTAAGCCCTTAAGCCCTTAAGCCCTAAACCCTTAAACCCTAAACCCTTAAACCCTAAACCCCTAAACCCCTAAAGCCTAAATCCTGAAACCCTAAACCCTAAGCTCTTAAGTTCAAACCCTAAACCCTTAAACCCTTGAACCCTAAACCCCTAAACCCCTAAACCCTAAGCCCCAAATCCTGAGCCTTCAAACCCTAAACCCTTAAACCCTAAACCCTTGAACCCTTAAACCCTTAATCCCTAAACCCCTAAACCCTAAACCCTGAAACCCCAAACCCTAAGCCCTTAAGCCCTAAACCCTGAGCCTTCAAACCCTGAGCCCTTAAGCCCTAAACCCTTAAAC
>CAJNDV010037329.1:53241-70517 GCA_905221635.1 Symbiodinium sp. CCMP2456 | reverse complement strand
CTAAGTCGCATGAACCTTTAAGTAGCCACAAACCCTCCAAGCCCCAAAGCCAACTCCTGCCTTGCTGCACGAAGCCCACAACATCCCACAGGCGCAAAACGCCTGATGGAAGAGATGGGATGGACCCCACAGGCAGGTTCAAGAGCCTTTTGGGTTTAAGTTTGAGGCCCTGAACTCAACTTTCGGCCAAGGGTTCGGTTTCGAGGTTCTAGGCTTCTAGCTCTTGGGGTACAGCTCTTCGGGTTTGGTTATAGCCTTCAAGCCCCTTGACCCTAGGCACACCAACCTGAAGACCAAAGTAAACTCGAACCCCTGAATCAAGAAGCCCTCCCCCCCCCCCCNNCCCCAAAAGCCCCCCTAAACCCTAAACCCTAAACCCTAAACCCCCAAAAGCCTATCCTTTGGGTTAAGGATCCGGAGCTTAGGGCTCAGGAACGCGTGTTGGGCTATGGCCCTAAGCCCTCAAGGTTGAGGAACTTTAGGGGTTTAGGGAGTTTAGGGTCTTTAGGACTTAGGGAGTGCAGGGTTTAGGTGTTTAGGGTGCTTAGGGTTTAGGGTGTTTAGGGTGTTTAGGGTTTAGGGAGTTTACGGAGTTTAGGGTTTAGGGTAAAGTGTTGCTCTAAACTCCCCGGAGCCGAAGGGCTGTAGGATCTCGGGGCTCCATTCCACTTGGATGAGGTGTCCAGGTGTTGGCCTTCAAGGTTCCTGTCCAGGGTTCTGTAGAGGGTTTAGGGCTTAGGGCATGTTGATGATATAAAACCTGCATTACCGTAAGGACCCTAAACTATGGGAGCTATGGCATATTCCTTGTTATGGTTAATGCAGGACTTATATCATCAACCGTATTTCAGGGTGTAGTGCTCAGGGCTTAGGGCTTGGTCTTCATCTCGTTGAAGACTTGGTTTGGCATCTTAGGATCCTGACTGTAGAAGCAGTTGACCAGGGGTAATATAGGGGCCCTAAAAATTACCTATACTGTTTTGGGGGTTCCTTATTATAATTAAAGTATCATGGGCCCCAAAACCCTAATCTAATTATCAAGGCCCCTACATTAGCCAGAAAGAAGAGCTACTTCAAAGACCGTATGCAGCATGTGGGGGCTGTTTGGAGTTCGGAAGTCTGGCGCAGAGCCTTGTTTGTCTTGTGCCTGCAGCGTCCTACAACCACGTAGATTTCCTCGGTAAACTCAATGTGGCGACGACGACTGCAGTGATTCAAGCGTTCAATGTTTGCAGTGCCTGTAGAAGTCCTAGTTGTTGGGTGTTATAACCCATAGTTGTATAAAGCCCGCTCTGCATAGAGGTACCGACAGTTGCAATGCTTATGGACTCGATGCAGAAGAGTCCACGATATGTTTAAGGCTTTCCTGTAGCCTCCATTGTAGATCGTTTTGGGGGGTTACCTTAATAGGATCCTCAATATAATATATACTTGGCTCAGCCAAAAAAGGAACTACAATAGCGACTATGACTATAGTTGTGTCATCTTGTTTCCAACTGAGAGGCTGCACTCAGTCTCTAGCATCAACCCAGGACCGTAGACATAGTTTCTTCTTACACTGAAGCCTTGTTTTAAGTTCCATTCATTAAGACCCCTATATTCTCCCTCGGAGCCTATTCTCCGAGTTCTGTTTCCTTGCTCTGAGGGGAGAGATTCAGATCTGCCTTGGATTGACCCAGGATCCAGACATCTGCAGGCTTGTAATTGTGCAGGATTTGGGTTTCAGGCGCTTGCGGCTGAGGTTCAGGTGTTTGGCATTTATGGCCTCAGTGGCCACATACCTCTGCTCTCGAGCCCTTTCTCGTCGGTGCTTGCAGCCACTTCGGCTGAGCTGGCTCGTTCGATTTCGTAGCCCCGCACAGGGTTCATCTAAACCTTCAGCTCCAAAAACCTGCACCTACTCGTCTCTGAACCAGAGTCACTTTAAGCTTGCTACAAGAAGCTGCGCTTCTTAGGGTGGGAAGTCCCTCCATGAAGAGTTGCTTGGGAGTTTTGCAGGGTAGACTGAACCGTTGGATCCGAGACCCAGAGCTTCGACTCTCAGTTGAAATCTGGGATTCGGGGTTTAGGCTGTAGGGTGTAGGGTTTAAGGCTAGGGTTAGGGTTTAGGGCTTATAAGGGTTAAGGGGCAGTTCAGGGATAGAGGTCGCAAGGGCATCAGATCAAAGCAGATGGTGCCACGTGATCCCTTCTACCGCAGGCCTGGCGGGGTTCAGAATCAGCCGTAGGCCATGTAAAACCATGCGGTTTGCACCACCGCCTGCGCATTGGGGCTTAGTTAAGGGGTTTTGGGATGAGGATTAAAAGCTTAGGGTTTAGGGTTCAGGATTTAGGGTTTAGGATTTAGGGGTTAGGGCTTCGGGTTGAGGGTCTAGGGATGGCCGGTTCAGCTTCATCCTCAGCTTCATCCTCAAGTCAGCCAGGAGCAAGATCATCCCTAAACTCCAACTTGCCCATGGCCCAAAGGCAAACCCCATGGTAACCCCCAACCATCCCTAAACCCGAAACCCTATCTACACTCCGAGCCCTAAGCCTAACCCCCAACCCTAGACCCTGATTCTGCATATCAGAAGTATAAGATACACACACACATATATATATATATATATATATATACACATACACACACCTGTTCAACTTACTAGGGCGCTTATGTCTTATTAAAATGAATTTAGCCCTTCTAAAACTGATGGACGCCCTCTATACAGGAACCCTTGAAAGGAACCTAAGCCCTAAACCCTAAAGCCCCAATAACCCTAAACCCCTAAACCCTAGACCCTAACCCAAAAAAACCCTGGACCCTAGATCCCAGACCCCAAACCCTAAACCCTAAACCCTCTGAGCCCTACGACCTCCAGGCCTATCGAGGTGCTAAGCCTCCATCCGGATCCTTTCTGGGGCCTGCCGACGAGTATCGTCGACTGGTGCCGCTTCGTCTGGGTTTGGCATTCAGGGTTCTGTAAAGGTTTGGTTCCGGGTTCTGTGAGGGTTTGGGGTTCAGGGTTGTATAAGGGGCTTAAGGTTCTCATCCGGACCTTTGCTGATTACTGGACTTTGTGCGTTGGTTCAGGGTTCATGTTGCACCCCGACATGGTTCTGAGGGTGCCGCGCCATAGTGGGGACCTAAAAGGGGACCCTAATTCAGCGAACTACCCACATTAATTTTGAGGTTCAGAGCGGACAGCGAGCCATCAGGAAACAGGGAGCCCTTTGTCAATTGCTTTTTCATAAGGAGAGTTAATTAAAGAACAACTTTCGTGTAAAATCAATTCGCATTGCGGTCGTTCGACTCTCGAGACCTGAATCCTGCCTCTGACAGCTTTCCAATAGGCAGGCCCCAGCGGAATGGCAAGGGTGAGGCCCTAAACTCTACACTTTAAATTCTAAACCACAGCAAAGGCGAGGCCTTAAAACTCTAAGCTTTAAATTTTAAACCACAGCAAAGGTGAGGCCAACTATGCCCACACGCCTTATGTTGCTGAGTTCTTCAACACTCTTACTGCCGTGCCAATGGTGGCCGTGCCTCGCCTTGATGGAGGAAACTTCCCTCCTCCCGTCCCCAAGCACTTTGCGATTTAGGGTTTTGGATTAGGTCTTTGCCCTCTTTGCTTCCGGGGTTCGTGGTCAAGTCCTGCAAGCTCAGCAGTTCCCAGCCCTCTACGTCCCCTAGATTAATTTGTTTGTCGGTTCCCTTTAGTTGGAAGGTATTTTGGCTACTCCAGGCAAGCCCCAAACCCTAAGTCGGTCAGTATGTACTGCCACATCTTTAAGCCGCAACTTCCAACACTACTTACTTACTTCCAGCTCGAAACCTTCAGAAAACACACCTTACAGCCCGAAGCTGCAACCTCAACACACCATAAAACAATGCTGGAGGCGAGCTCTCTCTTTCTCTCTCTCTCTCTCTCTCTCTCTCTCGCTCTCTCTCTCTCTCTCTCTGTCTTTTTCTCTCTCTCTCTCTCTCTCTTTCTCTCTCTCTCTCTCGTTCTCTCTCTCTCTCTCTCTGCGTCTCTTTGCCTCTCTCTTTGTTGTACGTCATATATATATATATATTATACAAAGTTTTGTTTTGATGCATGAACGGGAGCATGTATGTATGTGTGTAATGTATGTATGCATGTACATGTTTGTGTGTGTGTGTGTTTTTGTGTCTCTGTGTGTGTATGCATGTGTGTATGTATGTGTATGTACGTATGTATGTATGTATGCATGTATGTATGTATGCATGCATGCATGCATGCATGCATGCATGTGTGTTTGTGTGTTTGTGTTTGGATGGATGGAGGGAGGGAGGGATGGATGGATGGATGTGAGTATGTATGTATGTATGCATGCATGCAGTGCTGGCATGCATTCATGGAGGGATGTAGGTAGGGAGGTAGGTAGGTAGGTAGGTAGGTAGGTAGGCAGGCAGGCAGGCAGGCAGGCAGGCAGGTAGGTAGGTAGGTCGGTGGGTGGGTGGTTGGGTGGGTGGGTGAGTGGATGTAGGTAGGTCGGCCCACTGGGTGGGTGGGTTGGTTGGTAGGTAGGTAGGCAGGCAGGTACTCGTAGGTATGTATGTATGTATCCCCCGTAACACCCTGTAGCTTCACTACCCTGACAAAAATACCTTTAAAGAAGCCTCGCAGCTCCAAAATGCCAAAGGTTTCCGTTTGGGGGCTCTACCTCTGCGTGAGATATGGCCTGGAACTGCGCTTCTATCTCTGTTGGGCCGGCATTGGCGCCGTAGGCGCTGGTTTAGGTTCAGGGTTTAGGGTTTCGGGTGAGGGCCTGTTAAAAAAAGGTTCGGAAAGATACTGATAATACTAAGTAATCCCCTGTATGATTACCGTCGTTATTGCTCTGCCCCAGTGAGCCCTGTATAGTTTAATCATTCGGGGCCTTTCTTAGGTATTGATTGGGGGCTTGGGAGGATTGGTCGTTGGAGGTTTCAGGTTCAAGGGCCGAAACAACCCCAAGATCTCACAACGTGAGTAGCTCTTACTTATATCTATTGTGGTTCATCAGTTTATCATGTACAACACCCTTTCGAAACCGTCTAGCAAGTAAGTTCATCTATGTCATGCGCAGGCGTTGGCACGCTGGCTTTCCACGCAATGCTCCATCCAGTGGGGCAGGCAACGGATGAGCTTGCAATGATTTGCGCCAGCATGGTGCTTCTCGGCTGACGCGGTTTGCAAACCAAAACCACTTCTGATCGATGGCATCGGGACTAGACTAGATGTTGAAGTATTCTCGGGCAGGATTTGTAAACTGTGGAGCGGCGGTGCTCTGGGTGGCGCTGCTTTACCAAGGCTTTGCAGAGGTGTCCTTTAATTTGTGTCATAAGTAGTACACACCAGACCCGGACCGCTTCTACGAATTAGAGCCCCCTAACAAGATGTCTTACCTTGATAATCTCGGCTAGTGATAGTACATGCTGCTTGTTTCCATAGAAGGTCAAAAAGGCTTATAAGCCCGAAACAGGGCCCCTAAATCCTATACCCTGCAGTACGCCTTAAACCCGAACCCGGAAGCCTTCCCCCAGGGCTCCAAGCATACAAACAGTACCTACTTTGGAGTCTAAAGTTTATTCATGGTACCACCCTGAAGCAACCCTAATCCCTAAACCCTACACCCTAGGCCCTACACCCTAAAAAAAAAACCCTAAAACCTGCCTGCTTTGGGCTATTTGGAGCCCCAAAGGTTTCTCTATGTTGTGCTGGAAGCGGATCACTTGGAAGCGAAGCGCTCGTGGCTGCCAGCCTTGCAGATGCTTGCAAGCTTCAGCTCTGGCTTAGGGGTTTGGGAGTTTGGAGGGCTTAGGGGTTTAGGGTTTTGGGGTTCAGTGGTTTTGGGTTTAGGGTGTGGGAGTTTGGGGGTTCAGGGTTTAGGAGTTTGGGGGGTTTAGGATTTGGGGTTCAGAGGTTACTGGTTTGGGGTTGCCCTCGGGACCAACATACCCATATATGCATTAGTACCCGCAGCCCGGTAATCCATCAAATATACATGCATCGTCTGGGGTTTGCCTGTGAATTGCCGCAAGCCAAGGTGTCTATAGGGTGTAAGTAGGGACAGTAATTAAGCAACTGTATACGGTCACTGACCTCCTAGGGCAAGCTCACCGCAGCAAGGACTGCTTACGCCTTTGGCTTCGCTGTCGCGCCTTAGCTCTTCATCAGCAGGTCTTTCCAAACATATTCAGGGTTTGGGGCTTACGGCTCGCGGCTCAAGGGTTAAGGTCCAGGGCTTGGGGTTTGTATCTGTGCATCTGCCTACTCATTTGAGCGCGTACGCCAGCCTGAAGTAATCACGAGGCGGTTATGGCTGGAAGTAAGCAGTTTGGAACCCGAAACCCTGAACCCCAATACCCCTACTCAGAAGGCCTACTTCACATCGCCCTTCTTTTTCCCCTTCTTCGTGGCGGCCTACGGATGCACAGTGCTGCTGATCATCTTCCAGGCAAGGTCTGGGGCGGCCGCTCTCCTGGGTCTGAGTTCACTTCGGGCTCGCTTCGGAGCCGTTCTTCTGGATGGTAACCCTTTTCGGTTTAGGGTTTGGGATTTGGGGTTTCGGGTTGAGGATTTAGGGTTTAGGGTGTAGGGTTTAGGGTTTAGGCCCTGAGCCGTAAACCTGCAGACTTTCGGCAGCGCCGTTGTCATTCTGGGCCCTGTAGGATTTGAACTATCAGAGTCAGGATTTCCTGTTTTTTGCTTATTGTTTATGAACCTGTGGGTTGGCTTTTGGTGTCTTTGTTTAGGGGTTAGGGTGTTCTAACTATAGGCTGGGGGGTTTCGTGAATCGGAGCTGGGGTGGGGCTGATGGGGCATCTTTGAGGTTCAGGGTTTAGGGTTTAGGGTTTGGTTTGGGGTTGGGTTTTGGGCTCGGTTTTGGGTTTAGGGTTTGGGGTTCGGTTTAGGGTTGAGGGTTTAAGGTTCGGTTTAGTCTTCAGGGTTTAGGGTTTAAGGTCCGGGACGAAGACCCGATTGCTAGGTTTCCATTGCTTCTTTGCTTCCGAAGCCCAGAAATAAGATCCGTCTTACGACCGAAAAAATTGAATATAGAAGCCGGGATGGTTTAGGATTTAGGGTGTAGGAATAAATAGATGGATAGTTTTTGTCAAGGTTAGCACCATTCTGATCATTCATTCGGGCCGCAATATTGCACCACAGGTCCGGCAGCAACGGCGCGAAGCCTTGCGGTCCTGACACTGCAATGAATTCAACAAGGGTTCTTCACCTCTTTCACGATTCCATGGACTTTGATTT
This sequence comes from Symbiodinium sp. CCMP2456, assembly GCA_905221635.1. NCBI lineage: Eukaryota > Dinophyceae > Suessiales > Symbiodiniaceae > Symbiodinium > Symbiodinium sp. CCMP2456. The sequence goes on along the minus strand of CAJNDV010037329.1, from coordinate 63,270 downwards.
GCTTTAAGGGGATAAGGGTCTGAGATGTTTACCGGATTGAGTGGATTCATTTCAACATCTGCCACCAAACAGGCCTACCAAGTCTACAAGCTCTATGCTGCAGAGGACAGATTTGGAGACGGGGTATTGGATAGGGTTGATGCTGGTTGATATCGGACTCCTTCGGAACATAGGCGAGTGCATAGCCTGGGTTTCTTCGTCTAGAGACGGCCAACCAAACCTGCATAGAAGTCTGATTTCGGGCTCGGGAATGTGCGTACTGGCTCCTCGGGACACCCCAAATGAGGTCAAGTTTGTGTTGCTTCTGAGCTGGATCCAAAAGTTGCCCGTGCGAGGACACGGCAGCTGCGAAGTGGCAGCGGCTGCTTTTCTGGGTTGCCGCCACGTTCTATCCTGCCTCTCGGTGATGGCAAGAGAGAGACAGACAGCGAGAGCGAGAGAGAGAGAGATAGAGAGAGAGAAAGGGATTGATATACATATATGTGTGTATGTATATATGTAGTTATGTATAGTTAGTTTGGATTTGGAGTGTGGGGTCTTGGTTTCAGGGATTTGTCTATAGAATTCGGATCTCTGGCCTGGCTTGCACAGCATTTGTTTAGGTTGTGTCTGAACTTTGTCATGGACAGGAATGTGGTTAAGCGTCAATTACCCGGGTCATCAGCCCCAACGTCCCCATCGGACCTTAAGTAGATGTAAGCCCGCCCCACCAACTAGAGCTGGATTGTGTGGGAACCCTGAATACCCTCAGGCCACAACCTTCAACCCTTGGACTGTCTTTTCAAAAAACCCCCATGCCCTGACAGATCCTCCTCGGTGGCCCTGTCAATGCCATGAGACAGAGTTGATAGCCCCTAAACCTGAAAGCCCCAAGCCCTAAACCCTATAGGAGAAAGGCATCCTCGAGATGGACGGGGTGTAAACAAAGATATGATCAAGCAACATGATGTATTTCGCCAGACCCGAAAGCCCTAGCCCCCCCTGTACTGCAAGCACGGAGCTATGATGATAAAGCTGTACGATGGTACCTTCAATCGCTGTATAGGATGTTGCAAGACGTCATGTTGGGCTTGGTAGAGTTTTAACAGCCACGATGAGCAAGGCCGCATTCCTCTTCCTTTGGGTGCCGGAGAATGCTTTGTGCTCCGGACCAGCAATCGACATTGTTTTTGTGTAAGAAAGATTGGCCATGGGAGGATGCATGGAATGCTCAAGGGCCCTTATTTTGGGAGTATATTGCTTGGTGGCTGCGGCGCTTTACGGTTTCAATCCGTTGTATCCACGGGGTATCGTTTATGCGGAAGCAGAAGGACAGCTCAGCGTCGTAAGCATGCATGGTTGACGGCGAATTAAGATGTGACCTGACAGGCCCCATTTCTGGTGCTAAAGCTCGGTAGAGCTGCATGACTGGATAGCCCAACATCTACCGGCCAGAAGCATTTTGTAGTTTGACAAGCCAGATTCTGCACTAAAAGCGTAAACCGTAAGCCTGGAATAATTGAATGAATCCCAAAGCTGGTGGCTGCTCCCAACTTGTGTGCGACTGCTTTGTCCTCGAGTCACGCATGGTGGAGCAAACGGTCCAAGTAAATGCTACCGTACCTACAGTCTCCATAGTAGTTCCTTTGCTAGGTTTAGCAAATGAGAGCATGGGTAAACATATACACTCCCACCTACTGATGCAGGCAGTTTAGTATCAGCCGAAACCCAGAGTTCACCTTGAATACCCCTAAACCCCTAAACCTCTAAACGCCTCAACCTCTAAACCCTAATTCCTAAATCCCCAACCGAACCCTAAACCCTAAACCCTAAACACCAATCCCCAACCCCTAAGTCCCCAACCAGCCAGGGCCGGGGGCTTGAAGAGCAGACCTCGGGAAAGCTTGCCAGCCATAAGGGTTTAGGGTTTGGGGGTTTAGGGTTTAGGGGTTCAGGGTTTAGGGTTTGGGTCCAAGTGTTTTTTGTTGTTCTTTGTGCCTTTAACTTTGGGTAACAAAAAAGAAAAACAGGGTCCATGTATCCATGTATTATGGTTTTTGGCCCTGCAGGGACTTGTAAGGTTCTAGGCTTTGGGGTTCAGGTTTTAGGGTTTAGGGTATAGTGGGGCTGGGGCCAAAGTACATGTCGTAGACTATAGATGCATGGGCCCTTAGCCTAGGTGCCCGATCTACCCCGAGCTGTTCCAGGCTTGGACTGGATGAGTCAGCGTTTGGATCTAAGGGCTTAGGGTTTAGGGTAAGGGTCTTTGGGTTGACATCGCATGTGTTTCGGGTGTAGACGGCTCATGCGCCCTACACCTTGAACATGTACCCTGTAGACCCGAGAGTTTGATTTCCGCATACATCTTAACCCCATAGTAGCCATATAGTGGAAGATTGTACGTAATTTACACATTAGGAAGGATCGTTGTTGTGATTTGAGAAAGAATCCCCCCAAAGCAGTACCCAGGTCCCCTTGGGCCTGAACATTAGTCTCCAGGTACAGCTTTCCACACGTGTGCGTAACTTGACATGTGGGCCTGAATAAATGAATGGCGGGGCACAGCCCAGCTTATTGGAGTATTGCAGGGACGAGGAAGGAATACTACTAATGTGGACATTATACTGTTATTCTTGTTCGTTGTTATCATTATTGTTATTGTTGTTGTACTCTTTTATCCGTGTGATTAGTGTTAGTATCATCATCATGATTAATAATGTTAGTAGTAGTATAATTATTTTTGATGTTAATTCAGACCTGGATCTTGCATTTGCCATGGTGCAAGTCGAACATAACATGAAATCCCAGCGAAGTCTCCTTTCCAACGGTTTCGTGTGGGGGTTTAGGGTTTAGGGGTTTAGGGTTTAGGGGTTAAGGGGGCTCCAGTTCAAGGTCTACAGCTACACGATCCCTGCATGGGACCCTGACGCCAAGCATCCAAACCGTAGAACCCAAATATCAAGCCCGGAATCCCATGTTGTTTGCGCTGCGGCTTTCCGGGATCTACTTAGAGGTTCATGGGACTTAGTAGCTAGGGTTAGAAATGAGATAACTATAATTATACTTGCTTAAAACCCTAATTAAGGTACTTATAACTGTGCTTATTAAGTCCCATGAACCTTCAAGTAGACGTCAGGGACTCTGCGAAACAGTATAGTCACTCAGGTTAGAGTAGGCCTGGAGAAGTACAGCCCACCGTACAAACCGAAAGCCGTAGCCGTATCTAAAGCCCAAAGCCCTAACCCCTTCACCCAAAGCACTCCACCCTTATTCCCATAAGTCTTTATGGAGTAGAGGCCGAGCTTTGTTGATCGAAGGCCTTGCATTTGCACGCCATGTTCCACATCGCCACCACCATCTCTCCGTGTGCTTGGCAGGATTCATTTTAAGGTTCGCCTAAAGCGCCCAACGTAGGTAAAATAATGGCCCGATACCTCTCAAGGGCTATTATTCTACACACTTTCGGGGTCCAGGTGAGGCTTTTAGGTTTCCCGGGAACTGGGAGAAAAGCCTGCACCTGGCAGAGGAAACGCGCATCCTTGGTGTTTCAATTTGCAGGGGTCGTGGTCAAAGTGGCAACGTCGGAGATGCAGTGCAAGTGGGTAGTGGCACTCGTAGCATGTGATCCTGGTTGCCTTGCCAGGTATTGCTATGTTGTCTTCATGACGTACCATCGCTGCACGGTGCTGAAGCGCGATGCAGAGCATCGGCGGGGCCTCTGATCTTAACTAGAGTACTATTTAGGGTTTAGGGTTTAGGGTTTAGGGGTTTAGGGTTTAGGGTTTAGGGTTTAGGGTTACTAGAGTTACTTCTGCTTCTGGTCCACCCGACAAGCGTAATCTTCGATCGATACTCAAACCCTGGGGCTCCAAAAAGCCCAAAGTAGGTACTATTTACAGACTTTAGACCCCAAAGTAGGTTCTATTTGTATACTTGGAGCCCTAGTCAAAGTCTGAAGGTGCAGGCGGTCTCCGTCCTGAAACTCCAAACATTTAATAACTGAACCCTCTGAGCCCTGAATCCCAAACCCCCTAAACCCGAAACCCCTAAACCCGTAATCCTAAACCCCGAACCATAAGCCCCTATAGAAACCCGTAGAGTCCTAGAGGAACCCTAAAAGGAACCCTGGAAGTCCTAGACTGAGGCATCGGCTTAGCCTACGTGCACGTCGCTGCTGCTGCTTAAGGGAGCCTGGAAGGCCCTTGGGTTTAGGGTTTAGGGTTTAGGGTTTAGGGTTTAGGGTTTAGGGTTGCCTACGTTACATTATCGGGTCTACCTGAACCCCAAATAACGTACCTTTCTGAGGACTTAGAAAAGGAATTCATAATAAGGAAGAGTCTTAGGGTCTGTCGTTTCCTTTGAACATACTTCGTCTATACATAGATAGAGTAGATACTTAATCATTAAAGTGTGAATACAAGAACCCCGGCCTTCGCATATGCTACATAGGTACATGGAGGCTTAGGGTTTGTTTCAGGTTTCGATTTGTGTCTTCCAGGGCTTCAGGACAAGGTCTGTATTTCAGAGGGTTCTGGGTCGCGGATCGCCTTAGGTCTTGGGGTGTCCTACAGTCCCTTTAGTGTCGTATATGGGTTCGACGCGCAACTCTAAGCCTCATGAGCCCAAGGGCCACAATAAACCGTAAAAGCCGAGCCCCTAGCCCCTAGTCCTTGAACCCTGGCCCTATATTTGTTTTGGGGCTAGTATCAGCTTTGGGCCTTCAATGATTAGTGGATTTTCGTGTGTAGGGCACCGGGGTTTTGGGCCTTCTCGATTGAAACCCAGGATTTCAGGTGTAGCTGCGCTTCAGGATTTCGGGTCAGGGTTTGAGGTTTAGGCTTTACTTAAGCCCTAAACACTCTACCCTATAATCCCCTTCTGGAAACAGATTTACTTTTAAGCTTCGCACATGCACCTATCCGGCTTTCCATCGGCTGATGACACATCAGTTAGGAGATATAGGTCATCTAGCAACTTTTAACTACGGATAGCTTCGAGACATCCACAAACTTGAGTTTGTAACATAGCTTCGAGACATCCACAAACTTGAGTTTGTAACTTCGGCTTTGGGTTATATAAAGTCTTGTACCAGCCCTGAGCGCTAGGATCCTTCCTCGAGTTAAAAGGACGCCGAAGTAAGAACGGCCCTCTTCAAGGTTTTATTGTCCAGGGTCTTGGCCTTAGAAGTCTAGAGTTTAGGGTTTAGGGTTTAGGGTCTTGGGCTTAGAGGTCTGGCCGTAAAAAAGCACAGTCTAGATCCTCTTGGCGTTAGCCCTAAACCCAACGCGCCAACACGGCCTGGGCAGGTGGCCCTGCTGCCGGCACTCGAAATGCGTGGAAGTGTGCAAAAAGATGCATTTGCAGTGCTTACGTCTGCAGAATTTCGGGTCAACGATAGAACTTTTGAGCCATGGGGTTGAACTAGGACTGGAGTCTGTTTTATAGGCTCAGTGCACATATGTTTAGGCTTGGGGCCCTACCCCGAGCGAATCATACAGGACTATAGGAGCCTCAATGGTTACCAATACTATTCCCACTAGGGTTCCTTGGTATCGTAATGTGCAACAAAGCGTGACCCACTAAATGGCAAAACGTGATCCAAAACCTTGTTCTAGCTATCAAGGCCCCCACATGAGGGTCCTGCATCCAGCACTACCAAAGCCTCAGACCCCGATCCCTGCAACCCTCAACCTCGGGTCTGTAATGACCTCATGAACCATGAGCCCTAAAATAAGAGATATACATGCGCACATAGTCTCCGCGTACATTATTATTATAGAAACATATACATATATATATATATATATACACATGTGTGTGTGTGTGTGTCTGTGTGTCTGTTTCTGTGTTTGTTTGTTTACTAGCTGGTTTAGGGTTTATGGTTTTGGGCTCAGGGTTTGGGGTAAACAGTCCAAGAGCTCCAATCACCTGAAACGCTAAGCCGTGAAGCTTTGCAAACCCCTGCCTGGAGGATCAGGGGACTAGTAGGTAGGTAGTAAGTAGACTTATACCATACAGGGGATCCTAATGAGGATTATGATCTTTATGAGTCTATGAAATGAAGTCACCCGACCCTCCAAGTACAACAGCCTACCCCTAGCCTCTGAACCCTGCAGCTAAGCTTTGCACCCTGAACTCTAAACCCAGACAGCACCTCACCCGTGTTCCGATCACCATAAACCCTAAACCCGCAAGGTGAACGGAATTAAAGTCCACTGCATCCTTCAACGAAACAACAAATCCAACATTCCTGGGCTCTTGCCAGGGAGTTTGATTCAAGAAGTTGCCACAATAGGGAAACCATACTATCTTCTATAGGTCCCTACTAGGGCAACTGAAATTAAGTTCCTTAACCCCGAAGCCCGTATAGAACCCTTACTTCTGAAACCCTTATAAAGGAACCCGAGACTAGGAAAACTTAACAAGAACCCAGATGCAGAATGTCCTGCAAAGAACCCCTAAACCCTGACCCCTAAACCCCAAAAACCCTAAACCCCTAAAGCCCTAAACCCTAAACCCCGAATTTTGAAATTCGAAAACCCTACACCCTACAACCCTCGACCCCGGACCCTAAACCCTTAAACCCGAAATCTTAAACCCTAAGCCCCAAGCCCCAAACCCTAAAGCCCTAAAGCCCTAAACCCTACACCTTAAACCCTGAAACCCTTAAACCCTCAAGCCCCAAACCCTAAAACCCTAAAGCCCCAAACCCTTAAACCCTTACACCCTAAACCCCTATAAACCCTGAACCCTTAAACCCTACTTAACCCCTAAACCCTTAAACCATATAAGCCCTTAAACCCTAAAGCCCAGATTCTCAGAATGTCCAAGCGCGGGAGGCTCCTGGCATCAGGCAGGGCCTCGCTGGAGAGGAGGCAGCCATCTTGTGGGGTCATGGGGTTTGGTTTTTTGGGTTTAAGGGCATAGGGGGGTTTAGGGTTTAAGGGTAGAACTAGGGGAAAAGGGTTTATAGGGTTTAACGGTTTATAGGGTTTAAGGGTTTAGGGTTTATAGGGGTTCAGGGTTTATAGGGTTTAATGGGTGTATAGGGTTTATAGGCTTTGAGGGTTTAGGGTTTAAGGGTTCAGGGTTCATGTGAGGGTTTAGGGTTTAAGGGTTTAGGGTTTAAGGGTTGAGGGTTTAAGGGTTCAAGGTTCAGGTTCAGGGGTTTTAGGGTTTAGGGTTTAGTGTTTAAGGGTTTAGGGTTTAAGGGTTTAAGGGTTTGGGGTTTAGTGTTTAATAGGGTTTAAGGGTTCAGGGTTTAAGGGTTTAGGGTTTAGGGTTTGGGGTTTAGTTAGGGTTTGAGGGCTTAGGGTTTAGTTGGGGTTTAAGGGTTGAGGGTTTAGGGTTTGGGGTTTGGGGTTTAGGGTTTAGGATCTAGGCTTTGGAGGGTTTAAGTTTCGGTTTTTCGCTTGAGGGCTTGGTGGGGCTATCCGGCTTTGGCGTAGGTACATGGATTTAGGGCTTCTATTAGGGTCTGGCAGGAAGTTTTATCTAAGACCACGTCGGATGTGGGTTCGAAGCATGGGGCTTTCCTGGGTTTCGGGTGTGGGGTATTTTGGGGATGGTGAGGTCGGGAGATGTGTTGTTGAAGGTTTGGGGCGCTTCAGACTTACTTGGAGGGTCGGGGAACTTAGTAAATGGTTACTTTATGGACTTATAAACCCCCATTAGGGTCCCCTTTAGTTAGAAGTCTACTTCTTACCTACTTACTAAGTTTCCCGACCCTCCAAGTAGCGTGCTTTAAAGCTTGGAGTGGTGATTATTGGTTTCTGGTTCCGGCTGATGTTCCTGGCTGCTTCTATGAGTTAAGATGGGCTACTTAAAGGTTCATGGGACTTAGTAACTCGGGTTATAAATAAGGTAACTATACTTATAAGTACTTATAACCCCAATTCGGGTACTTATAACTGTACTTACTAAGTTCCATGAACCTCCAAGTAGGAGGGGCGTTATCGTCTTGTTGTAGAGTCTGCTCAGCAGACTGCTTCAGCTTAAAACGGCCTCCACGGGTAGTTGCAGTCCGCGCAGGTGGCTGAGTGGCGAGAGCAGAACCCCAGCTATCGCCAAGCCGTGCAGGAGGCAAGTTTGGGCTGCTAATGGATGCGAGTGGGATTGGGATCTGTCTGGGGTACCCTAGGAACGACAGTTGACCCTGAACACAACCGTAAGGCCTTAATCTGACCCCGGACCCTAAACCCTAAGATCTAGCATGGCATAGACCTTAAGCCAAGCTCTGTAGACAATAGGCTGATAGGCACGTTGCACACTTCACAAGATGGCTGCACGGATCGAGAGGACACGAAACGCATTATCCTTTGTAAGGGCTCCGAATCATGAACAGGATCATTCCGTTGTAGTGCCTAGATAACCATAGCATCTATATCATTTGTAAATCCTTATCAAACCAATCTTGAATGGTGCAGACGCTCACATCAGCCTCCACAAGCAGTCCTGCATAGAAGGCATAATGGTCGGGGTCGAGTTTTTATGTTTCGGGTTTGAGTTTAGGCTTTATGGTTTAGGGTCAGGGGTTCACTAGAGGGAGTGAGAACAGCCAACCCTAAACCCTAAACCCCTAAACCCTAAATCCTAGACCCTAAACCCTAAAACCCTAAACCCTAAACCCTAGACCCTAAATCCTGGACCCTAAACCCTAAACCCTAAACCCTAAACCCTAAGCCCAAAACCCTAAACCCAAAACCCTAACTATCCCCTTTGCCAGGGAAGAGAGCGGCTGAGGGTGCAATTCAAGAAGTGGGCTGAACTGACACAATGAGCTGCTTGGCGGATCCAGCTTCGGTTCACCCTTACTATAGGGTTTCGGGTTTAGGGTTTAGGGAGGGGCCTTAATAATTACAATAGGGTTTTGGCATTGTAATATAGTTATACTCAGGAACCCCTTTAAAAATAGTGCAGGTAATTGTTGAGGCCCCTACATTACACTGACCGGTACCAAGTTCGTAGAAGTGTCGCGCAATCATGTCCATCTGAGACACTACTAGTCAAACCCTAAACCCTAAACCCTAAAGTTACTAGTCGAGATATTGGCCTCACACGTGCTAAACTCTGGCTCCCTTATGGCCCACGCACTCATGCAGTGAATTATTACATACGTCGCACCCAAAGTACTTCATAATTCATAATTGATGCTTTTCTAGGCCTAATAAGCGTATTGTAGAACATACTGTTAGACTACCCTCATATTCCCAAGGTGTTTCTGAAAGATTCCCCCAAGAACCCAAGACCTTAGTCTGGCTATGAGCGCGTTTTTTTCTCACGAGTGTGGGGTTTAGGGTGTTGGGGTTTCGGGCCTAGGGTAAACCTCAGGCCTTACCGTTCAGGGAAGAGGGCTCATGGGTTAGCAGTTAGCTTTAGAGTTCAGGTTCAAGGAGTTACATATGTCTTAGCGCTTATGGCGTTTATGGCTGGTTCAGGATGCAAAACATGTCTTCTAGATACCTGCGTAGAGCCATAGAGCGACATCCTGTATATCGCAACCCTTGTAGTACCTCATCCTTTGCATGCACCGCAACCCTGATCCTACCACTCCGATAGTTGCCATTGCACTCTGCTACACCGAAGTATGAATCGCAGGGTCGAACACAGCGCAATATAGGGGCCTTAATAACTGCCTATACTATTTTGGGGGTTCCTTATTATATCTACAGCCTACATTACAGTCATCGGTCCGCTTTCTTGACCCGGCTTTTTTTTGTATTTATGGCTGTAGGTTTTTATTTGGAGGTGCTTTTTTGGGGGTGGAATTATTTTTTCTTCTTTTTGGATTTTTTTTTAAGGGTTTGGGGCTTAGTTCTGTATTTTACTAGGAAGTATTCCATTTTCTTTTTATTTTAAGAGGACAACCTGCATTTTTTCTATTTTTCGCATTTTTTCGCAAATTTTCGGAGGAAAACCTGGATTTTCTGTATTTTCATAGGGAAACCTGGATTTTTTCGAATTTCACAGACAAAACCTTAGTTTTCTCTATATTTTAGTAGGGAACCTTAATTTTCTCTAGTTGCTTTTGTAAGAAATAACTATCATCTG
>CAJNDV010037329.1:39038-53141 GCA_905221635.1 Symbiodinium sp. CCMP2456 | reverse complement strand
CGGCTTCCTGGCTCAGCGGCTTTATGGCTGCTTGGCTTTTTGGCTTTTTGGCTATGTGGCTGTCTGGCTTTTTGGCTTTGTGGCTTCCTGGCTTCTAGGATTTCCGGCGTTTTTTTCGTTGAAACACATACAGCCAAACAAAAACCGTTTCCCATTAAGAAGATGTAGAAAATAAAGGTTTTCCGATTGAAATTGCAGGTTGTCTTCGAAATACAGAGAAAATATTAAGGTTTCCCTACTAAAAAAATATAGACAGAGAGAAAAGATAGGTGTTCCAAATATTCTTGTTTCCCCATTACATCATAGAGGTAAGTAAGNNAAAATTCGTGTCTATTAAACTAGTCCTAGCAGAATATAGAGTCAAGCTAAATTTAGAGCAACTTGAGGTTTTCCTATTGAGACTGGAGAAAATTCGTGTTGCCCTATTAAATTATAGAGGAATTTTAGACCCTGTCAGGTTAACCCCTAGACAATGAGCCGATGGCAGCCAGACTTCACAGCCTGCACCCTAAACCTTGGTAGCCGAGTAGGTAGCCTTGAACCTTTTGGGTTTATATAATTAATCCTAATCATACTTGAAAAGATTAACCTGTTTCGGGCTAGGGTACTCAGCCCCGCAGAAACGCTAGACCCGAAATTTCGACGTCCTGCAACCCCCACATGCTCTTAGCTCCTAAACCCTAAACCCCAAACCCTAAACTCTAAACCCTAAACCCTAAACCCTAAACTCTAAACTCTAAACCCAAACCCTGGAACCTTCAACCTTCCAAAGTCCACGGCGAACGCAGCCGAGGATGGTTACCTGCTGCCGGGATGAGAAGCATCCCGGAAACTATTAGCTCTTGAAGCCCATTCAGCACGATGCCAGCCCGAGTTCAGTGATTTAGGGTGTCATTCTGCAGAATCCTAAACCCTAACCCCTAAAATCTAAACCCTAAACCCTAAGATGTGGGGCCGGGGCGGCTCTCAGGCCCCAACCTGATGACGAAGAGTCTAAAGACACACGTGATACGACAGCTTTCAGTCGGGGCAAGGTGTCTGCGTGCATGCGTGTTTTGTCGACGCTTATTTGTGTGTGCAGGCACTGGTATGTTGTGGTGTGGTATGTTATCTTGTGTTATGTTGCGGTATGGTATGTTATGTTGTGCTATGTTGTGTTATCTTATGTTATGTTATGTGGTATTATGTTATTTCATGTTATTGCACGGCATGTTACTTTATGTGTTCATTATGTCATGTTGGGTGTTTGCTGTGTTATGTTATGCTGTGCTGTGTCATCGAATAATGTGTTATCTTGTGTGGGAATATTTTCATTGATGTATCATGTATATGATATTATATCACATTAAGTTATGTCATTTCGTGTTATGTTATGCTACGTTTGGTTATGCTAAGATGTGTTATGTTATGTTTTTTGTAGGCCAAGTAGTAGTTGTATGTCCCGAGTTCAAATTTAGTTGTGTGCCCATGTTTGTATGTGTGTATATCTATATGTATACACATACATGTGTGTATGTGTGCATGTATGTATGCATGTATGTATGTATCTATGTATGTATGTATGGACGTATGTATATATGTATGTATGTATGCGCGTGTGTGTATATATATATATATACTTTTATACAAACATGTACAATATGTGCGCGGTGCCCGAGCAACCTTCCTCTCTTCGATCCTCAAAACTCAGTCAGCCCAGTCTACTCTTCTCTCAGCCCTGAACCCGATACCTCGATGATACTAGCACTAGCCCGGGTAACCCGAAGAGTCCAAGTGCCTAATTCTCATATTCTTTCCAAGCAGTAAACTACATAACTACTACCCCAAAACCGGATACCTACGCCCAGTTATCAGGTCCTTTGGACCCTCAGGGTAGCAGGGACTTAGTAGCTAGGGTTATAAATAAGGTAGCTATACTTATATTTGCTTATAACCCCTATAAAGGCACTTATAACTGTACTTATCAAGTCGCATGAACCTCCAAGTACTGACTCTTCAGCAAAAAAAACCGACTCTGTCGTCTTTCGAATCGGGCTCCGGCGATGGGCTTCGGACAGTGCGCACCCGAGATTAGATGTTTCTATGGGGTACAGGACTGGTCTTTCTGGATCTTAGAAACGATATAGAAGCCTTTTCTAAAACAGAACACACACACACACACCGGATGATATAATTACCTCGAAACTCTTACTAGTCACGCCTCTGTATTACACTACCATTCATATTGACTGTGTAGCTATAGCTGAACTATCGTGGAATCCTGCTTCAAGCAGTTAGGACAGTTGACAGTCGGTTGACACCGTATGGCCCTATGAAGCGATATAGGGTTTGAGTTCTGCATGGCCTCCAACGACGCCAGACAAACCCTAGAATATAGATTGCCCGCAACCTGCTTGAAGAATCAGGGGATTCAGTCTGCATGTGCTGGTAATGATGGTTGGGTTCATAAGAACTTCAACTGGGGTTAACCTGCTGATAGCCGTATCTTACATTATCTGATGCTAAGCAGGTTGATCCGTCGCACAACTCTGTTTACACTTCGAGTCAGACGTGACAAAAGTGCAAGTCACTAACCCTATACCCTATAACTCTACACTCCCTAAACCCTGAAACCCTAAAACCCTAAACCCTAGACCGTAAACCCTAAAACCCTAAACCCTAAACCCAAAGCTTTGAAAGCAAGACCAATCCTGTAAAACCACTGCTTGGGAGCTCGGAATCCGATCGATCTGATTGTTCTCAGCAGTACCCGATGGTTATACCTGAAGTACACCGACGGTTCAGGGTTTTGGGTTGAGGATGTAGGAAGTTTAGGATCTTTGCTAGCTCCAGATGTCGCACGGACACATGTCGATGCAACCTAAACTCCGCGACTCACGCATGCTTTAGGGTTGGCGATGCGGCGACAGCGTCAAGATGTAGTGATCTCACTGAAATACGTTTCGCCACTCAACCCAAACCCCTAAAGAGCCCTAAAGGGTTACGTGTTTTACCACTGCAATGTGTAAGGCCAATAGCCAAGAGGGCCCATAGACACTACTATGAAGGAATGAGATCCCAAAAGCCACAAGAAGTATGGTTTTTTTGACCTAGTTCCATAACGGTAGTATATATGGGACCCTCTGGGTAACCTTAACCCAACCTTTGAACTGTTGGGTTCTCATAGTTTAGTAGTTATCTGAAAGTTTAGTAAACCTTTTATACTGGGAGGTTCATGGAACTTAATAGGTACAGTTATAAGTATCCTAATTGGGGTTATAAGTATAGTTACCTTATTTATAACCCTAATTACTAAGTCCCATGAGCCCTTAAGTATCCGTGGCTTATTGGGGAAGTAACTAAACTGTAAACCCTCGACCTCCGGAGGCCTGACACCGAAAGCCTCAACCGCGACACCACGACTTCAGAGGGTACCACATATAGCTTAGCCCCCCCCCCACTAAGGAATATACCTTAAATCATGATATCAAGGCGGCCTTCTTAAGGCCCCATTATTTTATGGTATATTCCTTTAATTAAGAGATGTTGGGTTCTCTGGGGCCCCCCTGGACCCTGTGAAACCTACCTTTCTAGGACTCCTTATTATGATGGTTTTGTCCTTAAAAAGGGTAGGTTATTTGGGGTCCAAGTAAACCCTAAGCCCTAAAACCAATACCCTCATTTTGATGTCATGTCCTCAGGTGCCTTCATTCCATCGAGGTTTTGTTGTTGAAAGCCTGGAGTTTAGGGGTGGGGCCTAGGGTTTGAAGTTTGGGGCTACTGTCTTGGGTTGTAGTTTACGGTTTTGCACTTCAGGGTTTGAGGCAACCTCCGTCATACGGGGTCTCAGCATCTGAACATCGCTGCCGTTTCTTGCGGATTCCATAAATTATCCCCCGGGCAGCTGCTATGTGGTGGTTTCCGAGAAGCAACTGGCCTCGGCCAGAGCTACCAGTACAAGGGCATCATAATGAATGGATCCGTGAGGGTTTAGGTTTACAGACCCTTAAATGTAGCTTTGTTTTGCCTGCCTGGTTTTGATATGGTTGAGTCTTCACCGCAACATACGCAATAGGTTATCTGGGGGGTACTACAACTCAAGGTTGTGCTTTTTTCGCAGAACTCGTCTTGTTCCAGCCTTGATTCTCATGGCAAATCAAGAGTCCTGAGATGTCCTGAGACATTTTTCTCGGAAACATCCACATAGGCCTTGACCTTGTAGACGTAGGATCTTTCAGACACAGCAGTTGTGGCGCCGCCTGAGTGTGCCATGTTATCAGCAGATATAAGGCAGAAGACCACCATGTGAGTTGTTTCAGCTTTCAGCGACGAAGGCGGCTGCGTATCTCCGATTTTGAGCACAGGCAGCGTGATGAACAATCGGTCGGAAACTGTCTGGCCTTCCTGGATGACTGCGATAAATGATAGCCCATCCTTGCACAGACCTGCCACAGACGCGTAGCCAGCAGCCCTTTTGCCACTGCGCTGTGCAAGAGCGCGAAGAACGGAAGAGGCACGACCCGGTGCTTTCCTGAGTTCTTTTTTCACAGAGGCCAGATCGCAATGGCATTTAGACGAGGTCTTGTGTGTGAGAGAAATGCGCGCGGTTCAGTGTCTGGAGAATCAGAGATATACAAAGCCTTACAAATATACAACAAAGCCCAGACAAAGCTTTGCAGGGGCCTTAATCATTCGAATGGGATTCCTGTAGAGCTTCCGTGTATGAGCCTATACGGCCACATAATAATAATTATGTGCCAACCCTACACCTTAGGCTTCCTGTTGCAACATATTTTCAATCTATGCTACCGTATACCCCAAGACCTTTTTCCACTTCTTAGGCCCCGTTAAAATGTGGTGTTGGATTTGGGTGTGATTGAGTGTATCCCTGGGCTCCAAAAAGCCCAAAGTAGGTACTATTTACAGACTTTAGACACCAAAGTAGGTACTATTTGTATACTTGTAGCCCTAGGGTATGGAGGGAGGTCGGAAAGCACATCGGCCTCCATAGGTTTTCGTGTCGGGTTTGCCTCAACGTTGCATGGCAATGTAGGGTTTAGAGTTTGGGGTTAAGGTCCTAACAACCCCGAAACCCTAGTTCCTAACTCTCAGTGACTCCGGTGAAGACGAGTTCGTGGCAAATTGCTCCAAGGCCCCATTGTCAAGACTGGCATGGTAGATTCGATGAGAGCTTGGAAACCAAACATCGACAAAGCCTCGAAAGCCCAATGGACAGTGTAATATAGAGGCCTTAGTAATTAGAATAGGGCTTTGCTGCCCATTATACTACAATTCTAATAAGGAGCCTCCCAAAATAGGCAATTATGTACGCACTGCCGCCAATTCCTCATACGGCCGCAAGGCAAGTGTCAGGATTCTTGTCTTTCTATGTTCTGGGGCTTCAGGTTTAGGGGTTTAGGGTTTAGGGGGTTATCGATATGATCATCACTCCAAGCAGCAGCTTCACAGATAAAGGACTCTTCATTTGGCTGTCCGTAGTCGGTTCGTGATTGTGAAAACATGTCTTTTCGCGGGTTCAACAGAATCAAAATTGGGTCCTAACGTAGGAAACCACCAGCCCCTAGGACAGTGCGATATGAAGCAGGGTAGGACCACTGGGTTGAGGTCATACCGTCTTGGAAAGCAGGGTCGAGGGTTCAGTTTATAGTGCTGTAGGCTTTTGGTGTAGAGTTCAGGGTTATAGTTTCGAGGAGTCCAAGGAATCCACGAACCCCACTCCCAAAAACCTGCATCGCATGGGACCGGCATCCATAGCTGCCATGGCTCCCAGACCTCATCGTCCTCTGCAATAGGGTTTAGAGTTTAGGGTCTGGGGTCCTACCAATCGAAGAACCCTAAACCCCAGACAAGTCCTGACTAGACTTTCAAGCGGCAAGTCGTGCTTCGTGTGAGCAGTAGATTTTGTAAGCAGGAGAGTGGTGTAGCATAGCTTTACCCCAAGCCGGCCCAACTGGGGCACAGCAGTGCTCATGACGCCAAGAGCAACTTTGTTCCAAGTCCTTGTTTAAACCCTAAAGCCTTTAGCCCTTCAACATCCTAAACTCTAAACCCTGAAACCCTACTAAAAGGATCATGGGACTTAGTAAGTAAGGTTATAAGTCCCTTAATTGGGGTTATAAGTATAGTTACCTTATAGTTATAACCCTACTTACTAAGTCCCATGATCCTTCAAGTATGGCCTAACTGCCTAACCCGCTTATCCTTCCAGCCAGCCATCCGCCCGAGCAATGGCACGCGGCAATGAAGCGCTTCGTGAAGCACCGCGAGAAGCAGCCGAGCCCTTTTTGAGGGACAGCCCGGGCACGCTGAAGCCCTAAACCCTTAAATCCTAAACCCTAAACCCCTAAACCCCTAAACCCTAAACCCCTAAATCCTAAACCCTAAACCCCTCAGCCCCTAAACCCCTAAACCTTAAGCCGGAACGCTGCTATTTTAGTATTCGGAGCCCTGCATCCTGCAGAGAGCAGGTCCTGGGACTTGTGGAAGAGACTAAGCCCCTCTCTCAGCTCCCGGAATCAGGGTTTAGGGTTTAGGGTTAGTTCCCCATTGCCCAACCTTTAAACTTTTTGGGTTCTTCTGATTGAGTAGTCATCTGGAAGTTTAACTTTTTATTTCCTGACTTACTGGGAAAGTAAGAATGCATCTTCCTCAGTTAAGGCAACAGTCTAGGGATAGAGGAGGATCTCCTTCCGTTAACTCCCAACTTGAAACGCCTAAAGCCCTTAGGGTTTAGGGCTTAAGGACTGTATCGAAATTGTTTTAAAACATTCTACAACCCACATTACACCCATGCCACCCTACAAGTCACTTTACCCCCTAAGCCCTAAAACTCTAACCCCGAGACCCTACATCCTTCAATCCTGAAACCCGGAACCCTGCGCCCTGCAACCCTCCACCTCTAGACCCTGAACCGTAAACCCCAACACCTACGTATCGTCTCCATTGTAGTTCCGTTTTTGGGTTCTCTTTTGGGGATCCTAAACATGAAGTTGGTTAAAGCAAAAAGGGTACTACAATGGAGACTATAGGCGCCTATAGTTAGACCCGCATGCGCTCTACTTAAAGGTTCAGAGGCTTAGTAACTCGGGGTTTTAAATGAAGTAGCTATACTTATAACTACTTATAATCCCAGTTAAGGTACTTGTAATTGTACTTGAGTAGTTCTCTAAAGTAGGGTCCCTTTTAGGGCTGCTTTTTATTAAGGGTGCAGTACTACATCGGGGACGTAAAACAGGGACCTTAATTTAGAGAACTACCCACTACTAAGTCCCATGAACCTCCAAGTAGACCCCGACCTGCCCCGGAGGAAGTTTCGGATCAGGGCATCTCGCCTGCCGCTGATGCCACCGTGCGGGACCTCAGCTGAAAAGGTTAAAGATTATGAAGGTGTTCAAAGGCTTCCTAGACACTAACCCTCCTGGGACGGTCGGAATTGATGTCGAGTCGTTCGGTGCATTCGAGTTTTGGTTTCCAAAGCTGTCCATGCGCTGAACAACATATCAGAAGCCAGAAAATCCCGCATTTGCTCCTGATCCCTTCTCTTGGTTTGCGTGGCTGGGGTGAGTTTCAGACTTACAGTAGGGCTTATAGGGCTTCGAAGGATGCTGATTGTGATGACTCCAGCCCTATGCCTATATGGGGGTTTCCGAAAATAGGGGACCCTAATATAGTACCCCCAAATGGTAGGATCCTTATTATCAGGACCCCAAAACAAGGTACCCCTTATTTTCGGAAACTCCCATATAGACCCCAATCAGAGGGTCCATATTGTGAGGACAAGCTCCTTGGTGTTATCCGGTGCAGTGAGTCGCTGAAGAAGGTTATATGCTTCCGGACCTGCGGTATAGTGGTTTTTAGGGTGTAAGGCCAAAAGAAGGGGCCGAAATATGCAGACCTTTAGTATTCGAGCATTGCACTTAAGCCCCCAGAGACTGCCACCTGTAGCCCAAGCAAGCAGCATGGTGTGGGTTCCTTTTTGATTTACACTTCTTTGTCCTTTGCCTTAAACCTAGACCCCCGGGAGTATCCAAAAAGTAGATCCCCTAACTTGGGACCCTAACTACTAAAGGCTACTTTATAGGAGCCCCCTTAAGGGATCGACTTTCTAGATCCTCCCGGGGGTCTGGGAACCCTACAAACCTTCAAGCCTCAACCTTAAGGCCTAAACCCTAAACCCTAAACCCTAAACCCTAAACCCTAAACCCTAAACCCTAAACCCTAAACCCTAAACCCAAACCCTTCCCTTAAGGCCTAAGCCCCAAAACGTCCGCTGCAGGCCGAGGACGAGGTGCCCTCTGATCCCGCCTCCCGCGCGCTGCAGCGGAGGTCGTTGGGCGTGGGCTTTAGAGTTCGGGGGTTTAGGCTTTCATTTGGGGTTTAGGGTTTAGGGTTTAGGGTTTAGGCTTTCATTTGGGGTTTAGGGTTTTCAGGGTCTACTCTGACAAGTGCATTCGAGGCTTGTATAGGGAGTCAAGAGAGTGTTAGGGGCTTTAGCCCCTGTAATGTGGAGTCATCCTTCGTACAGCTTCAGGCTTCGTTGCTTAAGTGTGGGACCCTCTACTACGAACGGGACCCTAAACCCTGATCCCTACACCCGAATCCCTAAACCCTAAACCGTAATCCCTAAACCCTAAACCCTAAACCGTAATCCCTAAACCCTAATTTCTAAACCCTAATCCCTAAACCCTAAGCCCTAAACCCCTAAAGCCTAAACCCTAATCCCTAAACCCTCGTTCAAAAACTTTTTGGATCCTCCCCCAGAAGTCCGGGTTTCCAGGCTCTGACTTCAGGTCCTCGGACGGCTTGAGCCCCGGGCTTCCCAGATCTTCCAAAATCCCTTAGTTCAGGAATATATATATATATATATATATATGTGTAAATATACAAAAATATAACTTAAGTCTTCAGTTATAGTAGGACCCCTAATATGACTTAAGGTATGTTCCTGAGTTGAAGGATTTTGGAAGATTTGGGCTTGATATCTGTCCGTCACAAGTGTTGGGAATCGTCTCCTTGAGAGGTATGAGAAACGATTGTCCATCGCAGTACAGTGTTGCAGGGGATCGGGCAATTGCCGAATCTAAGTCTTCGGTAAGACCATAGTAATGTAGTCGTGCTGGGTACTCGGACTCGAAGGAGATTTACCTTAGGTATTTATTTGAAGGTTGGCAGTTAGCTGCCGACGGAAGGTCGACATTGGTAACGTCAAATAAATGTTCCATGCAGTTCTGAAGCGCGCCGAACGGGATTCTTCAAGCATGTGTGCATGTGTGAGGTGCTAGTGTTATTCTGACTGAAGATGCTTCATGGTTTGTGGCCCTGATATGCGCATACAACAGATGTCTAAATACATAGAAAGTCATAGTACCGCCCATACAGGGTCTCCCATGGCACCTGCAATACCACATGAATCACATGCCCCTAAGTCTGTCCTGATGATTAAGGCCCCGATGCCTGAAGTCCTGAACTGCCTATAAATGACCGCAGGCAAAGGCGTGCTGCGCAGCAGCTGTGCCGAACCACTGGGGCTTATACTGAAACTACTTGACTAATATTGATACCTTTTCAGTGGGTTTCATGTTCAGGCCTTTGGGTTTGGGGCCTCCGGATTGAGCGCTGCGAGCTGAAGGTTTCTGGGCCTTGGCTTTAGACGATAGGTTAGTTTCAGTCATCGACAGCTCTGACAGGATTCGGGATCCGGTGGCGAAGGCTAAGGTTGCCAGCCCTACACCCGCAATTATGCCCCCCAATCTTTCCCAAAAGGACACTCATTCTAGAGGTCCTTTAGATCCTCAAGCCTTACCGAGATTAACCAATGTACCTTGAATGCATGAAAATGACCTTAACAGGTGATTACATGTTTTGTCTTTGGGGCAGTACCTCGGTTGCTCTAGGTCAAACCTTGCAGAACGACAGACGCCGGAGCCTACACCCTAGATTTGTCAAACCGTCATCGGCAAAGGCCCTTGACCCTAAACGGCTCTAAGGCTATGTTTGAAAGTCCTGAACCTGACAACTCGAAACTCTGAAGCCCTTCTGAACACATGCAAAGAAGAGGCACGCCACATCCTGGTCATGAAAAGCAAAGTAACAGCCTAACTCGCAATTTAACGAAACGAACCACTCGATACAAGTCTTACTTATGAAAAACAGTTACAAGCATTCCCTTTGTCTTAAAAGCAGTTTAACAACGACACTCTACGCATGACCCAGGCAGGAGAGGCGCAAAGCCATCCGAAATCGCCTCTTCCAAGAAGCGAACCTCAGACAGAGCTACAGCGGTTTATAGGGTTTCGTAGGATGTAACAGGACTTCATAGGGGGTCTTACATGTTGTTTACGGGTTTCAGGGTTTGTTCATTCATAGTTTCATACGGCTTTATGGGAGGTGTGCTGCGATGCCAAATTTCTTGTAAGTGCTTCGAAAGGTTCAGAGCTGCAAGCTCTGTGTCTGCAAGGGGGGCCAAGACACTACTGCTTTGACAGACATATAATTAATGTCGGTAAGCTCTCTTTCTTTAAAGGCCTTAAATTAGGATCCCTATCGCAACCTCAGACGGGTTGTTTGATCCAGAGATCTACACGATTGTAAGGAGGTGTTGGCTCGTGAGTTTTAGGGTCTGAGGGTTGGGGGGTGTAAGGGCTGCAAGTTTGGGGTGTTTCTAAGGGTCCATGTACCCAAATAGTATATAATTTGGCCCCCAAAGTACTTATATAGGGACTACTTTAAGGCCAAAGTATATTCTATTTGGGCACATGGACCCTTAGGGTGTTTGGAGTTGTAGAACTTTCGGGCTTTGCTTTAGAGTTAGGGGCTGGGGTTCTGGGCTCGAAGAGCTCAGGGATGGTTCGTTTCTTGGTGCCTTTGGCCCCAAAGACAGGATTTGGGGTCCATACTGCAGGTTCAGGGAGTTCAGCGCACAGGGTTTAGGGTTTAGGGGTTTGTTCTGCTTACTACTGAACCGCTGTTACCACCCTAACCACAACTGCTTGCACCGCTGCTCGGACGACTGTTAAGCATGCCATTTGATTCGGTCCAGTGTCACGAGCTGACCTTATCCTGATCGATATGTAAGCTGAAGCCCTAGCTGAGCCCTTATGCTTCAGTGGGTTTAGGGTTTAGGCTTCAGCATCATGTCTTTGCCTCAAGTCTCTTCAATGGCGGGTTGCAAGCATGCCTAGTATAGGGGCCGTGCAGTGCTCTACCTGATTACTGGATAAGCCACCGTAGCTGGGGCCGAGGGTGCGGTTCAGAGTCATGCAGAGTTCATCACGATATTGCGGTAGGGCAGTATCGATAGGGACTGTAAGGAACATTGATTGGTTTGCAGATATGTTCGCTTTCGGTGATGGGGGCCGATTATCACGTGATAATCGCAGACCTTTCAAAATCCAAGTATACCTTTAAATCACATTAGGTATCCAAGTCTAAACCCTAAACCCTTAATAAACCTTAAACCCTATAACCCTAAGCCTATTCTAGCTTAAGGTCCATATTCCTTAATGCAGGTATCTTGGAAGGTCGATCCTATGGGTCCATGTACTTATCTAACCTCTTATAAAGTGCTCTTCATACGACTGTGAACCCAGGGTCAGAAAGGACATGATACTTGACCCTAAACTTTGCAAGACTTGCTAGCAAAGCTCAGGAACATCCATGGTCTCCGTTCAAAGGAGTTTGAGGTTGACCTCCTCCTAGGTCGGGTGGGGGAGGGGTGTAGTGGTTCCGTTTGCACAGTCTAGTGTGTGATGCACTGAATCCTGATGCATAGTGACCCCTGATAGCAACAGAAGGGACTGCCCTGGGGCCCTGCGCTTTGGGAATAGCCGCTTCAGGCTCCAGGGCAGTATCTTCGATAGTATACCTTTTACAGCAATAGCTCATAGAGTAGCCCTTGTAGAACATAGTGACCCTTATAGTAAAGCTTCGTAGTAGTAGCTCATATACTACACTTTCTAGCAACCGTTGCACAGTAGTGACCTCAAAGGACCCTATCTCGCTTAGGTGCCGAACCCTGACGCCTCAGCCATAGATCCGACATTCCTCAGCTATGAGGTGATAACGGCTATACAGTCAGTAGATTACCGGTATATGTCCACAATGTAAAATTACTCATGCATATATGTATGTATGTATGTATATATATATATATAGAGAGAGAGAGTTTATTATAGATGCATGTACCGTATCAAGTCAACGATTGAGTTCCGGGCAGACTTGAGTCCAACCCAAAGAGCGCAGGACTCTTGAATGCCTTGATGATTTGGTGGCGGCTGATATGAGACAGGATTAGGGTTTAGGGTGTGGGGGCTTTAGGGTTAAACTTATGGTTTAAGGTTTGGGGGAGATTTGCTGAGTTCGCTGGCAGCTGGGCTCTTCGGGTAGAAGCTTGTTTCTTGAAGTCTTGTGGTTGTGGCGGACTCTTTGTTCAGGCCTTTAGTCCCTGAACCCAAACCCCTACAGCTTTACGGGCTTTGTGGCCCTAAACCCTAAACCCTAAACCCTCAACCCTCAACCCTAAACCCTAAGCCGTGAACCCTAAACCGTAAACTCTAGCAGGGGAGCGCCTGTGTGGTGGCGAGCCCATCCGCGTGAAGCTGACAAAGCGCCTCTGCGGCAGCTCAGGCTTGGGCTTTCCCAAAGGGCTCTACGGCTGATGGACAAAATCCTGCATGACCTTATAGGGTTTAGGGTTTAGGGTTTAGGGTTTAGGGACCTTATATACCTAAACCATGGGATTTATGGTACTATACTATATTTGGGTCATGCAGGATTTTGTCCATCAACAGTAGGTACTGTTATGGGGCATACTGTTGACTGTTGATGATATAAATCCTGCATTACCTCAAGGACCCTAAACTATGAGGGATCATGGTATATTTCCTTATTATGGGCAATGCAAGATTTACATATATATATATATATATATCTCTCTCTCTCTCTCTCATCAACCGTACTTTCCCAAATCTTAAAGGGTTTTTAGCGAGCTGGACCTTGTCATGTTTTGGCAAGGGTCTCGAAACCGGAGACTTGGTAGCCAAGCAAGACCAGCAACCACAGCGACGCCACTCAACCCTAGACCGGTGAACCCCCGAACACTGTTAGTATTGTCCGATGGTATTCAGCATAGTTTTAACTGTTGTAGTGGTATGGTACTATACCCTACTAATCTTATGCCGTGAGACTGTAAGCCCCAAACAAGCCAAGATGCAAAGCTCGAAGCCCCAGGACAATCTCCCTATGTCGGCGGCTGCTGCTGAACATTTTCACCTGCGGTCTCTACGAGCTGCACCTTGGCCTCAGAAAATGCAGGACCTTAGATCATGAGGACTACTCGTAGGGTCGCTTCATGGTTGTGGGTGTGTGTGTGTGAACATATCAATAATAAATATATACCTAGATCATACATATATAGGCACAAGTATACAGGTGTCATTATACACTTTGTATATTTGGGGCCGTAACGGACCTATATAGGAACTCTAGGGATACAAAGGCTTCAGGTCAAGCTTGGTTCGGGTTTAGAGTTTAGCCGGCAACGTCCTTTAAACCCTGTTTGGGAGTTTCCGAATGTAAGGGGTACCCTATTTTGGGGGTCCTTATAATAAGGATCCTGTTATTTAGGGTACTATCTTAGGGTCCCCTATTTTCGGGAAGCCCCATATACACCTTGCGGTGCTTACATAGCCGGTGTAACCCACCAGATTAACTGGACTCCAAGGACCCTAAACCCAGGTGGTTCCGCTGTTGCGCTTATGGCAGCCGCGTCTTCGACGTGGATGCCAGGCAGGCCTCTTCGGTTTAGGGCTGGGGCTTGGGGTTTAGGGTTTGGGATTTCGGGTTTTGTTATGTTTTGTTCCTGGGGATGTTTAGGCTGAGGTCGTTCAGCTTTTGAAGGTCGTGGGTGGTCCCTTCTGATGAAGCTCTAAAAGTAAGAACGCCCAGCCTGAAATGCTCAAAAAAATTCTCGAGCTCTACATCAAAAGCTCGTTTGTTAAGTTCTAGGTTCCTTTTTCGGATATTTTGTGAGCTGCCAAAAACATACTCCTAATCAGCTCTCAGTCACGTTCACATCTTAAGTCCGCCCCCCCCCCCCCCCCCCCC
>CAJNDV010037328.1:0-19886 GCA_905221635.1 Symbiodinium sp. CCMP2456 | reverse complement strand
ACTGCTACTACTAATACTACTACTACTACTACTACTACTACTACTACTACTGCTACTACTACTACTACTACTTCTATACTACTACTACTACTACTACTACTACTACTACTACTACTACAAGTACTACTACTATAATATATATATATATATATCTGTGTGTGTCTATATATACAAGCATAAGTATGAATACAAACACACACACACACACACATATTATGTAAAAAATACATAGATAAAAAATAAGTAAATAATATATATATATATATATATATAAAATGTGTGTATTGCGTAGCTAGCAATCGCTGTGTTTCAAGCGGCCTTCAATCTTTTGTATGGCTTTGCAACAGCAACTTTGTATCGATGACGGCACTTCGCGATATCGGCCTTAGCTTGGTGATAGTAGAAGCAACTCTTGCATGAGACTCGCAACACTTGCGGCCGCGGCTCAGCGCAGCATTTAACATAGGGCCACCGTATCCAGAATCTCATCCTTGAGAGGTTTCAGTTTATAGTGGAAGGCTACTTGAGTTTAGGGCTTAGGGCTTAGGGTTTAGGGTTTAGGGTTTAGGGTTTAGGGTTTAGGGTTAACCATATGAGGTTTGCGCTAATTGGTGCATTCATATCATATTGGGCTAGGGGTTATATATATATATATAGTAAAGTTTTGTGATTTGTATATAAGGGGTTAATATTATATCCTCTATACGATCGGGGTTGGATACATATTATTGAATCCGGATAAAACTCTGTGTCTCGGATCGGAGCGAATGCAAATCTGATTTTATCCCTCTTATAAGATTTGTACGTTCTTAAGCTTGAATTGCCTCCAAGCTGCCCCAGACATGTATAAAAGATCGCAACACTCGAAGCCGCATGCATATATAATCACCTCAGATCAGTCGATAAATGTGCACAGTCCGCCAAACTTTAAACACAGGAGGCAAGCCTTTCAATCCGAGCGTCTCGAACATATGGCATGCTAGAATCCACTTGCATGTGGGATGTTATTAAGAGGGTCTTACCTTTTGCTTATAAGGCCCTATACACACCATTTGTTTTCGGGTTATAATTTCGGGGATTAAACAAACTGGTGTTTGTAGCGATTTGACCTTGAGCGTATATGGCAAAGATATAGGTTGTTTTGTTCCGTGCATGGGAAATGCGGCATCTTGTCAACTGGAGTGTACAATCCTGCTCGCGACTCGATTTTTTCATCATCTCCATCGCAGAGTGAACTGGAGGATGTACTTAAACGTGACGTGCTTCGAAAGAAACGCAGCATGCGATCCCACCGCAAGGGCTTTAACCCTTCTCATGAAATCCTCGTTGAGGAAATTTTGGCAGAACCGCCCATTCAAGCACCTATACTCGAAGCCTCTGTAGTCGAATACGAGGTGTTCCAGCATGTGGTCCTTCGGACGAAGTGCCCAACGGCATTGCCGTGCAGTCAAAGCGGCGTTAGCCAATTTGTCATAAGCTGCCCGGAAGACGAGGTATACGCTCTCCATCTCAACGCTGTCAGCTTGACTGAAAAGTCGCCTGCCGCACTACACATTATAAGTCGAATATTAAAAGTTCCCAAATAGATTTCGTTTAGGATCCCTGCAACTAGCCCCTAAACCCTGAGCCAGAATAAAAGCCAAGCTACCCATTGGAAAGCATCAACTCCTCCATTCGCGCGAGGCCGAGACACACTGCCGCTCTTAACCTTGCTTGACTATAAGTTTGGGGTTGTTTTGCTTTGTCACTCCATCTCGTTCTCTCTCTCTCCCGCGTGCACGCACACACATACAGAACAGCACGGACACATAAATGCAGACGAAGATTCTGTAGGAATTCATTGTCGGGAAAACGCCGAAGCAAAGCCCGCATGTAAGCAGCCATCCACATAAGCAGGTAGCGTGCCGCTGAAGCACTCAAGATCTTTTGTGAGATTCCCCGATACTCTCTGGCATTGGGCTTCAAAGTTGCCGCACTGAAAAGGCGACGGCGAGCACGGTCCGGCACACCTCAATTCAGAATTATCGGAATCACGATGTGTATAGTTAAGTAGCAGTCACACTATAATTTGCATCTCAGGTTCTTTGGGATTCGCACCAACATCGGTACTCTTCGAAGAGTTCGCTGAGGGTGTGGTCCCGCTGTGGCCCATCCGAAAGGTCCAATAAAAGAGAAATAGCAACATCGGGGATCAGGGCCAAGTGGATGAGGTGCATGACATCCAGTAAAATGCCTTAGGTGATGTTACCACAGCAAGAAATGAGTCGACCTATATGCAGTCCATAGACGCCACGGGCTCCATCCGATGATCCCCGTCAAGGGGGTGGCACCATGCAGCCGGATGAACTCCGCAGCATCACCAATCAGCCTTGTAGTAGGAATTTGTGGAAGATTGAGACTGCCAATTGCTATGGAAGTTGGATCAGACAAACATTTAGAATACAAATCAGCCATGAAGCGTCTGTCTGTGCCGTGCATTCCTTCCGAAATTTGTAAACAAAAGCTCTTCGTCATTGGGAGCTTGGGGATCTCCATGAATGTAGGTCCACTGCAGGGCCTCGCGCGTTCTACTTGAGTACCCTATATTTCTCTAGAATTGCCTACAGAATTAAGGAAGGTATCCGATGATGCGATCCAAGGAACAGAGCAAAAAAAGCAAACCATTTTGCGGCTGTAGTCGCCTCCGGTGGCTTGGCAAACTCTGATCGGGACCGGGGATTTGGGATTCTTAAGTTATAATGTAGTCCAAATCGAGAATAGGAACATCGGGGATTTGTGGAAACCGGATATGCTATCGCTAATGCTTCAAAGGGGCGTTGCAGGTTGTAGACTTTCTTTACAAACTCCATGTCGGCCTGCAGGCCGTCGTAGACACAGATGAAGTCCCCCGCAATGGATTTCCCAGCAAGTCGTGCTCGATGCGGCATGTAGCTCTCAGAAAACTGGACACCAAATGGGTCGGTATGGGGGTAAGTCCCGGTGCCTGAGATATCAGCTCAAACTCAACACCCGAGTTATAAGCCCCATCGCAGCTGACAGAAACTTTAACGAGACACACGCGCAGCTATGGGGCCGAGGGCGTTGAACGACCATTTCAACGTTTCCAGTATTCCATAGCGGCAGTTGCCACCATGGTAGGCCATGTTCATGCAGCTGATCCTCGCGAGACAGGTTGAACTGATTATAGCCTATAAGGATCCTATAGGCCGAATTGAGACTCATAAGTGCGATCGAAACACAAGAACCGAGAGTCCATTGTAGACGACGACCCCAACGGAGCCAAGAGTGCGAAACACTCGAAGTGTTGATGTCCTGATCAATATTGCAGAACATCGCATTAATTCGAAAAACACCGATACTATGAATGAGTGCCATGTGGCTGGTCGATTCAGCTCCATCTCCATATAGCCGCAAAGGAATGCGAAATCGAAGGTCGGCCGCCTCGATCGGATATATGTATTGGATAATAGTTGGTATAATGGATTAACCGAATGTCGGCAAACCTTAAGCTCCTAAGTTCTAAACCCTAAATCCTGAACCTTAACGACATTAAATTGTTCACAAAGGCCTGGAGCAGCGGGTGGTCGCGAAACCAAGCTGTATGGGAGACTTCCTTCCAATACATCAGTCGGTCCGGCTCCTTGGGGAGATTAGACTTAAGCCCTCAGGAATCCTAAAAGCTTAAGCCCTAAGCTAATATAATATGTATACAAGCGCTAAATTGAGATCGATCCGAAACCCTAAACAACATCTAATGCTAAGTACTAAACCCCACAAAACCCTACTGTTACCAAATTGTTTGCAATGTGCTTACCATCGGCCCTGGTGCATATGCATGCATGCCGACACACGCACACACACACACACACACACACACACGCTCACACCCAGCTTAATTTGTGATGCAATCTGTGCTTTCAATCCAAGTAGCTTCCCCAGACACCAATCCCAGATTGTTCGTGTCGTACAAGCACCCGATAATTTCATGCGGCAATAGCAAGTTGTGCTCCACCCAACGTACACGGTTGCCGTGAGCGTCTTGATATTCCTGGATCGGTTTTGGGCAGAGTGAGAGCTCGAGCTAATAGAGAGAGAGAGAGAGAGAGAGAGAGAGAGAGAGACAGAGGGCTCGATAAGGAGACACGTCGGCGGTAGTTGAGTGGCACACTGATTTCATCCGAATCCTTAGGTGTATATGCGAAGCAACGATCAAATGGCCTGGGATGCACCTCGGTGATCGATATATGATTAAAGGCTGCTAGGACGCGCAAAGGGTTGAGGCAAGACTTTGCGCCAGGTTTGCCGGTTGCACCACCGTATAAGAACACGCATCTGGCCCCAGGAATTCGCATTCTGGAAGGCATGGGCCAAGTCTAGCAAGTCCGTCCTTATCAGGTGTATGGTACATTGCTGAATGCCAACTCATCAAACAAGCAAACATCAGTCAGCATAGCAACCGAACTGCGGCACGACGGACTGAGGAAGTTCTCGAAGATGAGATAGCGACGTGGCCAGCTCTGCAAGAGGGACCTCCGGCAGAGTAGGTAAGTATTACCGCTATCATTAAACTTAACCCAATAAGCCGGCCTTTCCACTAGAAAGTAGCCGTAGGACATCGTCACATGTTTTTTGGACGTACTGCTCTGCCCAGTTAGGCGCACATGTTGACTCTCGCGACACCATGGCACAACAGTCGACATGATCATGATTCGGCTACAGGTTTCCTTTGCATTCGGCTAAATCACAACATAAGCAGCTCGCCGGTTGCCCTAATTAACTCGGGTGTTTAAAGGGGTGTCGACAAGGCTTGCACATTGCATTAGGGGTTAATAAGCTAGCGTTGTGATTTGTTTGCTAAGCACAGACTTTGCTACGTTCTATGTACATATATGACGAAATGTATCTACATCCATATAAAGCCTGGCTTGGAGTTCAAGCTCCATTTGGGGGGGAAACATAAAGACCATCCATAAGAGATGCATTAAACCTTAAGCCGCCGCATATATCTTTAGGGTGTATAGTGAAACACAACGACAACTTCTACATGTTCTATGAATATTTGGGAGGGTTGAGCTTAGGGTCTAGCAGGGTGCTTGGACTTATTGTGGAGAGGGGTGTGCCTGAAACGGGATGACCATAAAAGCTTGAAGCTGCAGGTATATTCGTGCACTGGACTGGAAAGCGCTGGAATATATGTACCATGCAGGCTGGCTGATCTGACATTGCCTGTTTTGCAGCAAAGGACCAGCTGTGCGATCACACATCTAGAGCTCGGATCTCCCCTGCAGGCTCGTTGCCCAAGCAGAAAACTTGGGATGCAAAACCCCACCGGCTTGTAGCACTATGCACATGCAGCATGTCCTTTACCTGCTTTACTCTGACATCTACAATCTGTATGAAGCAGCTATAATGCTCACACTGCCTGTGCCTGCAGAACAAGCCGCCCCGGATTGCAAACAACTTGACATGACATAAAAGATCGAGCATTGTAGCTAGATCGAACATGTGCGCATAAGCAGCCTTAGGCAACTTTGCATCGGGGATTAGCCACTTAGCCAGTACCCTCCTCGTCCTCCCACTCCCGGCCATCCTCCTGCTCGGCGGTGTCGGGGCAGTCTTCCCAGTTCTCTTCTTCATCACCTTCTCCCTGATCATCCTGGCCTGCTGCCTCCTTGTTTTTCTTTTGTTTCTGCTCCTCTGCTTTCTGAATCTTTCTCTTCTGGGCAGCCTTGCCTTAGCTTCGGAACAGTAGATAAAGGTTTGATAGTATATTTGTGGGACCGCAATAGTCAACCAAGTAGCGTCGTTCGTGGCCCAGCCAAACCTCTTCGGCATCGGTGACTTGCTTTTGGTAATCCTGACATAGATGCAGACTGCAGTGCGTATCGGAAGTCAATCAACAAAGTATACAAGGAAAGTTCATAGCAGACTATAGCCTAGTCAAGCAGCCTTCAGGATCTCCTTCTTGTAGTAGTCCATGCTTGCGAGGCAGTCTTCGAATGGCGCCGCATCGAATACGAGCTTCTGAATCCTGAGCTGTATAAATAGGCGGGAATGGTTGGTTCGTTAAACTTTGTATTTGGATTGAAGGGTTTGCCTTGGGGGTGATTCTAGTGTGAATGCCTGCACGTGATGTTTTTCAGCCGAAACTCTCATCTCGAATCCTCGTGCATTCCCTCGTAACCGTCCCGAGATGGGAAATCGAGGACTCCTGGTTGGCGAGCCCGCAGCCTCCCAGCCCAGCTGCCACATGAACCGCCTTGTCCGACAAGTCGCGCACCCTGGGTGGCATTGAGTTAAGTTATTCATCAGGGTTTAGAGATGTATACAGTATGAGACATACTGAGGCCTGCACGCTTGAAGGTCTTTCTGAAAGTTCTTCTTGTCGAGTTCCTCTTGGGTCAATTCCTGGCATATTACTCAAGAGTGGTTTCGGGGTTTGAGGTTCAAGGGCTGGGGCTTCTAAGACACCGGGAGTATTAAAGGGTTTACCCCTAATGTTCGGTCCTTCTTGCTTTTGTTCTTGCCCTTTCCTTTACCCTTGGGTGCGGCTTGGGCTGTGCTCATCTTCGCCATCGAGGCAACCTTTCCCTCCAGGGTCTCCGCTATGGCTTTGCGCTCCGCACGGTTGTGGGATGCAGTCACAGCGGCACCGGTTCGATTTCCAACTCTGTTAATATTGGAACCTTAGTTGCGCATGGGATTCTTCCAGGCCCTATATAACAATATATCCGAATATATATATATATATATATATATACACAAGTATATCGACAGACTACAAGTATGTATACATACACATATATATATATATATATACACACACATCCTTTATATTACATTCTACTGCGTTATACTGAATAAATTTCACTATATGTGGTATATTGTAGCACAAGAAAGCTCACAACCAATTGGAAACCTAGGCACTCGAAGTTTTGATGCTGTCGAAGACTCTGTAGATGCGCATCTCCGCTTCATCCGACTGGGGATGCTTTTTGCCAGTCTGGCCTAAGATATGACTCCGTTGGCGGTTTGGGTTAAGTCTACATTTATGGGAAGAAGCTAGTTCGAAGCCAAGCCGCTGGCGAGCAAATTCTCCACGAATGCTTTGCCGCCCGGGACCCCATCGTATTTTTGCCGAATGAGGCAAAGGGGCAGCTCCGTAAACTGCTCCTTTTCTTTGTTTTCTGAGAGCCTGCATATAGTCAAGCTGTTGAACAAAGCATCGCCACACTAGTCTGAATAAAGGTCCGAGGAGCTCCTCGTCATAAGGTTCGACCGTTATTGTGGCCAGGTTTTCCTTGTCCAGCAAGAATGCTTTCAGAAACTCGAACCTGCAGCTGGGTTGGTTAAAAAAGCTCGGAAAGCGATATAGTAACATCATGCAGGTGGCATCGATCGATCTGGATTGCTGCAGAGAAGCCGCGCCGGCGAGTTCGGAGGCGATGCGGCCCACTGGGCCACTAATCCTTTGCGTAGGCCTCTATAACATACCGCGATCTGCATCTATCGACCCTAGTGTAGTCTTAAAGTGTTGCAAATATGCTATTAAATAAACACCTGTGGGAATTTCGTATATTGCACGCCTTGGCCATTCTGCATCCGTCGTCTCAGCTTTTCATTCAAAGCTTTTCGCTGCTGAAGTGGAATGTCAGCCGGCCCGGATAAGGCCTAGCCGGAAAGAGATTGGGGTTTTGGTATTCTAGGATTTAGGTCTGGTTTCTTTTTTATTGTTTAGAGGCACCATGCTAGGGATCGATACATCGATGGGGTTTATCTGGACTCGGGTTCTTTATTCCACTAGCAATTATTTGAAGTAACGGCCTCGATCTGCTTTCGTTCCGCCTCGGTGAGTGGCCTTGCCTCGGCTGAATTGCATGAAATAGGCATAATCAAGATTAGCTGCCTTCGATTATCACGGAATTCAGGGTACGTAGTTTTGCCTCCCGCCTGACTAGTAGAACCTAAGATAATTAATGATGCAAATGAGGTACCACATCGGGAACATTCTGCGCATCAACACCAGTGGCCAATGGCGCCATATTGACAGGCCCACTGCCATCACTCATGGCAGAGATGTTTGTGTCGCTTCGGATGATTGACCTGGGTTATGTTCAGGGCTGGCGGACAACTAGTTTGTATATGACTGCAAATGGAGTCGGTAGCAACCTATATGTAGACAAGCCACTTCGAGGGTCGTGCATGCGCCGGGCTCGGCGTGCTCGCAGCATCGGCATCGGTCGTGACTGCACAAGCGCACTGCATTCGTGCACCGACACAGTACTAGATACAGCACGGTGCGTGATATGTGTGTAGGGGCCCGTCCTGATCCGAAAGACACACGGCGACACACTTGGCGATCATGCTCGGGTGGGGAGTCGCGCTGTCTCTTGCCGGTGTGATCGATAAGACCACCCTTGCCTTTGCCATCCTGGGTATCCACTGCACCCTTCACACCCTTGTTGGCGCCCTCAAGGTTGCCAACGTGCTTCACGGCACCCTTTGCCCCCTTGTTGCCCGCGATAGCACCTTTGCCCTTCGTCTGATCCACGGCAGTCTTGCCCTTGCCAGTCTGATCCACGGCAGTCTTGCCCTTGCCACTAGTCTGATCCACGGCAGTCTTGCCCTTGACAGCACCTTTGCCCTTGCCAGTCCGATCCATGGCAGGCTTGCCCTTGCCAGTCTGATCCATGGCAGTCTTGCCCTTGCCAGTCTGATCCACGGCAGTCTTGCCCTTGACAGCACCTTTGCCCTTGTCAGTCTGATCCATGGCAGTCTTGCCCTTGCCAGTCTGTTCCACGGCACCTTTGCCCTTGACAGTCTGATCCATGGCAGTTTTGCCCTTGCCAGCCTGATCCACGGCAGTTTTGCCCTTGACAACACCTTTGCCCTTCTCAGTCTGATCCATGGCACCGGCACCGATCTCGCGTGCAGCGTGGTCCACGACAGGGGCACCCTTGTTGCCCTTTTTGCCACCCTTGCCGGCGTGATCCACATTGGCGCCTTTGAGGACACCGGTGCCCTTAGGCTGATCGGCTGCGCCCTTGCCAGCCAAAGTGGCGCCCTTCCCACCTTTATTGCCAGATGGCTCCACAGCACTCTTCGTGCCTTCACCATCCTCGCTGTTGGCACCACTTCCCCTTGTGGTGCCCTTCGGGGGCATGCTCGGAGGGCTGCCCGTGTGCTGGGCATCATGATCAAATTTCTTCGGAGTGGGTGTGCGACACTCATTCGAAGCTGGCTCACCGCTGGGCTTGCCAACTTTCCCGCCCTTACCCTTGCCCTTAGTACTGCCACCCTTTGCACCCTTACCAGACCCTTTGGGTGTCGGATCATTGGGGACTCGGCCAACATACTCATAAGTCCGGGGTCCAGTCTCAACGGACAAATGGATGTCGGAATCGCCCGAATTGGGCAACCCCTTGCTGGTCTTGCCCTTGGACCCACCCCGACCCATGGCGAACACACGTGGGCACACTCGATTCGTCCTTGACTCGATCGGCTGCGTCCACAAATTGTGTATATTATTCTGGTAATATCTGGTTTAACCACCGATACACGCAGATACACGCTAACCGGTCGTTCAAGCATCCGGATACACGCAGATACACGCTGATACACGCTAGTGGTTTTGCGCTTGCATATATGGTTCCAACTATTAGCCTGTCCCACGGCCTCATTTTTCTAGCAGTCGATCACGATCCAAGCTCACAGCAGCCGACCCCGTACTCTCAAGCTGCCTTATAAGGTCGAAATCTCGGCTGCAGCTACGAACTCTGCCCTGCACTGGTGATCCGATCAGCACCGACCAAGTCCTCGAGGCCGGAATCCGACTCATCATCCACGGTATCACATAGCTCCATGTCCATTTCATCTACAGCGTACGAAGTTGGTGCATTTGCCAAGTGATTCTGTAGAAGCTCGGCAACCTCAATTGAGATCGGGTTATATCGAAACTACAGATAGCGGTTGCGTGTGCGGCCCCGTGAATGTTGCATCAATAACAATTAAGCAAGAGGCTTTTAGGGCCATCATCCCTGGGTAAACACCAGAGGCTGTAAGATCCCTGCCACCAACCTGAGGGGCACAGGCTTTACAACAGGTAGCAGGCGGGTATAGCACAGCCCAAGCTAAGACGGCCAAGGTACCCGTTTGTTGCGACCCTGGGCATCGGTATAGCCACGGCTGATATCCAGCTTCAAGAAGGACTGGATCCGCTTCAGTTGGTTCCTGCATGCACGATTGATGGAAGTATAGACATATTCCCGGGTTTCGAAAATTTCGGGCTTTAGGGGTTTAGGGGTTTCGGGTTTCGGGGTTTCGGGGTTTCGGGGTTAGGGGTTTAGGGGTTTATAGATCGATTATTTAGGTAACGTACGGGCGGGGATCATTCATTATAAGTCGTACAATTTAAATTAATCTACACGTATTGTGCAACTGCCCACGTATATATATATATATATATAGCACGCCGGTGTTGTCCACAAGAAGTAGATGATTCGGTTGGAACGTACCAACATTAACTGTGTGTTATAAAGATCGACCCTCGCACATCTACATATATATATATATAGACCCTTTAACTATTCTATGTCAGTGTCTCTGTGACAGTATTATAAGTATGACACTGCTATGTCGCATGAGACTAGCCGTCATCTGAAATACAGCCCTATATATCATGGCCAGGGATATTTAGCAGCAGCTATAACAAGTTTGAGATCGAGCTTCGGGATTGGGAGTTGAACTTAAGGCGTGGGGTGTGGTGAGTCTGTTCTTTGGGGGTTATAACCTATATGGGTAATTCTATTTAAATACGGAATTTAAAAGGGATGCTGGATCCGAGGTCCTCCGTGTCCCTGTAAGTTGCTCGTAGAGCTCACGGATCCAGGGAGCCGTTCCATACAAGGTAACCTTATACGAGCAATCGAGGTAGGTACCTACCTAAGTTAGCCCTAAACCAGCATATATTCACTCCCAGCAACACACTTCCGGCTGGGTGCACCAAGTGCCCCCAAGCACACGTTGATGTTCACGGCCTTGTGTTTTCTCAGAAGTGCCTCAGAATCGACCCGTCATTTCAATTAGACTAATCTGCGAACCCATGCTACCCGAGATGCTTTTATGCATGGAAGATCGAAAAGTAGAGACCCGGCAGGATTTTCCAAGATGTAATAAGTCCCCGATTGGTGATGATATTCCATCCTTTGACAGCTCGATCAGGAACACACAGATCATCGCAGAGACTCGAGCTACACATATATATAGTGCGGCCTGGCAGCAAGTATGCCACACGTCGTGCGAGACGGTTCGCGGTCTTGATCTTATCGGATTTGCAGTTGCCTGGTCAGAATGATAAACTATATTGGGTTTCAGCACTCGTAGGGTTTACTTAAGGTTTCGGCTCTAGACTCGGGTTTAGGGGTTCCGGGTTTAGGATTCATACGTAACCGATTATAATGCACCTGCAGATGATAGTAACCCAATCGCCTTTGATGTTGAGCCTCCTGCGCTTTGTGCTCCCCCGGCTCCTTAATTCGGTTAAGGTGCAACTCTTCATGAACACCGTAACACCATGCGCACAGACTCAGTGAAATTTGCAGCTGAAACTCATAAACACCCAGCTGCTGCAGGGCACTGCGTACCAAGCGACCCCACTTGGACGAAGCCTCCTGACCTCAATTAATGTCATTAAAGGCTTGAAGATTTGCTGCCGCAGTTGGCTAAGTCGATCCTCGATCTATAGGACATGCGTCCAAGAAGCACTGTGCAGGCAGAATAAGAAGCCGAAAGCAGTCAGCAGATCAAGCTTCCTCGAGTAGGTTACCTCAGATCATATATATATATAAATCTATATATCATATATGCGACCAAAGCTTAAGCAACATATCTCAGGTGGAGCTTTGCAGCTGGAGGATCGTCGATGCCATGGGCACGGAGGCCATACAACTTGGCCGCAGAGAAGAGAACATGTTCACCTGGCAGACTACCGATAATTAAACCCCCAAACCCTAAACCCCACACAGTTTGAGTGATCGACAATTTGGGATCGAGCCCGGCCTGCAAAGACTTCGAGAAAATCTAAATCAGATGATCGTGGCCCGAAACTCAAGTGGAGTGAACTGATCGCAACGAGCAGTCGCGTGAACAACATGGCGAGCGCTGACACACTTGTATATAGTTCACTAGTCAGCATGTTACACATATGACCAAACAGTGCAGTCCATCAATATGCGTTAAAGTGCACTCCTGCAAGGATCGAGGCTACATAAGATGCATATACGGGTTACCGATCTGAGCATCAAAATGCTTAATGGGCACAGGTCACAAGAGGTCGAACACACTGCGTCATGCAGCACCAAGCACAATAGCACATTATCCAGAAACTGCGGATCTCGGTGCGGGTCCCCATGCCTCTAGAAAAACATTCGAAGCACCCACTGTGCATGGCTGGAAATCATCTGATCAAAAGCTGCTAAGAGATAAAATTTGCACAGCTGTTTTGCACGCATATAGGCAAAGCCAGTGAGTTATTGAACAGTTATAGATGATCCAGCAGCGAACACTCCCCCGCTTCGAATGAAGCGCACAGAAGCAGCCCAGATGGCGATGCTGAAAACAGCTCAGCTAGTACCGTCTCCTCTTGATTTCGTTCTCGGAGAGACTTGAAAGAATCGCGGCACACTCGAGGCTTGCTTTCCACCTGGGCGGTGCGGGCTTAGGCTTTAAAGAACCAATTCCTAATGACCTAATGTATTCCAGTTGTCTTATACTGGTACAGGCAGATCTCTAGAGCCGAACTTATATTAAAGCAACCGATTCCCACACTCATCTATTATAATACCCGTTAAGACATCTGTACGGTATTCTTGTTTATTATTTCTTCCAGTAATCCCTTATTCGAAGCTGTATCGCGAACTGAACTCACTCCGATCATGTTCTATAAACGAATGATCGGTCATGACAGCACATGCACATGCATCGCCAAAGCACACACCTTAATCGCGATTTTATAAAACAGATCCCGGTGATGAGCTAAAGGACGGAATCTTGTGCTAGGAATTAAAGACACCATCTTGCATCTGTTCTATGTTTGAATCGAACCACGTGTACAACTAATACCTATCCCAGGCGCTTTCGATGATCGTCGTGAATCTAAATCCCGAAGCCAAAGCAAACGGAACCATTCCAGGCATCCATGCATGCATTCAAATCACCTCCCCCCCCAAAAAAAAGCCGAACGTCAAATGCACCGACCCCAGTTATTAGTCATGCTTTAGTTCGACGCAGCAACCCCGCAAGGTGAGAGCCGTTGCTGCCGAAGCAGACGAGCTCGCCGCCCATTCGTTGGATATGGCGGCTCATGGAAGCATTCTCTGGTGTAATCTAGATTTCTATGTTCCTTAAGTGTATGTGGTCGGAATCCACCCTGTCCTCTCGGGATTTCTTTTAATCGGGGCCACATCCAACCGACCATCCGTGATTATTGTAAATTTTTCTCAAGAACACAGCCCGTATAGCTATGGGGTCCCTTATATTAGGTCTTCCAGCTGGCTCGGTTTCCCATTTAGTTGTAGGTGAACTGTTAGAGTTGATCTGCGTTCTCTCGAGGATCTGCCACCCTCCGATGGCGCAAGCTGAAGCATCCGATATACAAGTTTGGAAAGGGTATGACGGGTATGCATTCAGGGACAATTTGGGGGTTAGGGTTCAAGGCGTGGGGATTACAGTGGGGTGAAGCAGCGCCCTATTTTCCAATAGACGTGGGTTTCAGGATTCTAGATGGGCAATGTTGCAACAAGAAACTATAAGCCTTAACCACCCAAGCCCCTCGGCACACCCAAAACACTATATCCCGTCACTTCAGGATCGATGGATTGAAGATATATCTGAAGATCAAAGAGCTTCGAGAATGCCATGTCCCGCTGCTCGGACCAGTAATATTGGGATCGAGTGATTGAGCCGAAGTATCCTAAAGTCTTAGATCGTAAACTCCATCCGACAGATTACTAGTAAGGCCAACCAATATGGGCCTGCTTCATGTGCTTAAACAAACATATAATCAGACTAGTATATACAGTGGGCCCTGTGATTTTAATGTTAGGTACCTATATTAATATATGATTGCAAATACCTAGGTAATTACTAGGACGGAAGCCGAACCCTATATTCACGAGTCGGACTGTGCTGCAACGGGACATTTACAAGCGGACCTCAGTGAGGAATCCCGAATCTTGATCTCCAATCTTGAACACAGAATTAAAAGCTAAACCTGATTAATAGATTAATGTCGACCACAGCCTACGCACCCATATTTTCCGAAACACCCCGCAATTCCTTAATACATTGTCCCTCAAACCTCAATCTTAATCCAGCCATGAGCAAACACCATTCTACAAATCCCCAAGCACCAAGCAAAGTAGCAATACTTGCAGGGATGAGGGATAGAGCGACGGATCCGAGAGGGAGGGAGAGAGAGAGAGAGAGAGAGAGAGAGAGAGTGTGAGAGAACGTGGGAGAGAGATAGAGGGACAGCGAGCGAGAGAGGTAGAGAGAGAGAGAGAGCGAGAGAGAGAGAGAGAGAGAGATAGATAGAGAGAGAGAGAGAAGGTGGGAGAGAGATATAGAGGGACAGCGAGTGAGGAGAGAGGTAGAGAGAGAGAGAGAGAGAGATCTAGAGA
The DNA here is from genome assembly GCA_905221635.1 of Symbiodinium sp. CCMP2456. Classification (NCBI taxonomy): domain Eukaryota; class Dinophyceae; order Suessiales; family Symbiodiniaceae; genus Symbiodinium; species Symbiodinium sp. CCMP2456. The sequence goes on along the minus strand of CAJNDV010037328.1, from coordinate 5,208 downwards.
GAAAGAACGAGTGGATGCGCCGATCCTCTATGGATGAAATTGCTCCGAAGCGGCTCGGCTTGCTTGTCAGACTGGCGTAGATTCTGGGGCAGCCTTGGGCCGGATGCACGTGTTAGCTGGGCTCAGTCTTAACTATAGACACTGATCCAATTGTGTAAAATTTGAGTCGAGGGACGTCTGCAGGAACTTCTTTCTTGCAACGTTGTAAGCAGTGTCGGTATACGCTGCTCTTTTTTTCTTGGGCTCGCCAGTCGAGGTTGTTGGCTTGGGGCTCTCTGGCTGCTCTGCTGTGGCTGCTGGTTTCTCCTTCTCGGCTTCTTCCTCCTTTTCGGCTTCTTCCTCCTTTTTGGCTTCTGCCGCTTTCTTGGCTGCTGGCTTCGACTTTGCTTTGGCTTTGGAGGATACTGCTGCTGGGACCTTCTCGCATTCTGTTGCTTTGTTAGCAGCCACAAGGAGGCGCTGTCTGTGAGGGTTCACTGGCTTGTGTACACCTCCTAGTGCAGCTTGGACGACGCTGCCTGGTAGACAACCAAGGCCCTTCATTTCCGTAACGTTCGGGATCACGAACTCCTTAGCTATAGCTGGATTAGAAAGTACATACGTAAGCCAGATCTCCACAATCTCGGAAATTGGATCGATTCAGACCACTTGTTTTAAAGTTAAGGCACCGTCGGTCCCTTGTCCGAGCGGGTCAGATCTCGATCGCGAGGTCGGAGGCTGGCCTATGCGTGGTATTAATATCGATGCTTGGCTTGGAGGACTTCTAATCACTGGCCGCTGGTCCGCATATGAGGGATTCAGGAATCTCAATTAGAATGACAAGATCTCGATGCATCGAGGCTTCAAGTTAGCTGCGCACACACACAGACATACAATCTCCAGAGTGCACATATCTTGCCGCTCGACCAGCCTGATCATCGATGCTCTCTCCCGGCTGCCTGAATGTGGAGTTTTGGATTTGGTCTTATGATTTTGCTTCGCTGAGTGCACGGGGCAGTTCAATTTTAGGCAAAGGGCGGATCTGTCGAGGAACCATCGGATCGCTTGCAGTCCTTATAAGTGTCGAAATCAGAATACATTGTATGCGTAGAGGACTCCGCGCTGGAACAACAAAACTTAAGCCAAGAGTCTTTGAGCTTGTCGCAAATGGCGAGCATAAGCTGCTTGTCGGTGACGGTTCGAAGTAGGGCGATCAGGTCCTGAACCAGAGATCCGAGTTTTGCTTATCACTCTATGATTATTAGAGATTAATTAGTTGGGGGCTAGCATATATACACAGAGGGCTAGCATATATGCACAGAGAGAGCCGAGAGAGCTACCTTATTAACTTATTTGATTAAACTACAGATCGCCGGAAACTGCACAAGCTTCGAGCAACAAGGTCTTATTGTTTCTTTACGATGTTCCTCCATGCTTGTCGGCAGCTCTTCGGTCTTTATTCGGGGCTCGTGGACGGCGTGCGGCGTCTCTTTGTCGACGGTCTCCTGCGGCTGGGGATAGTTTATATATCTATAGTTTCTGTTTTAAATCTATGAGTCGCAATCTATATATTTCAATCTTACCGAAATCCCAATTTAATTGGGCTCCTGTCGAACCACGTACTTCTTCCAAAACTGACCCAGCCGCTCCTTCTCACCTTCATCAGGATAGTCTTTGGGCACCATTTGGGCCTTTTTCGGCCACGTTATCCACTCTGAGTCGGCCTGGGTCTTTGCACCACTCGTGGCGACCTCTTCATTAGCCGGCTCGGCGTCCTCGTCATCGGCATCGCCAATCTCCTCGACCGGCTCGAGCCATTCCTCTTGCTCGATATCACGAGTCAACGGCTCGGCCCACTCATCTGTTGCATCACCGGTCTCTTCCCAGGCCGGGTCGGTCCAATCAGCTGCTTCGCCGAGCTCTTCATCGGGATCTTCGGCCCACTCATCTTTTGCATCACCCGTCTCTTCGCAGGCCGGGTCGGCCCACTCATCTTTTGCATCATCGGCACAGCCTGGCTCGGCCCACTCATCATCACCAGTCTCTTCCCAGGCCGGCTCGGCCCAGTCATCTTTTGCATTACCGGTCTCGACCGGCTCAGCCCACTCATCTTGGGCATCGCCAGCCTCATTCCAGGCCGGCTCGGCCCACTCATCTTCGGCATCGCCAGCCTCATTCCAGGCCGGCTCGGCCCACTCATCTTGGGCATCGCCAGTCTCATTCCACTCCGGCTCGGTCGCCTCGACCCACTCATCTTTTCCATCGGCCGGCTCGCCATCCATATCCTCGTCCCATGCTTCATCATCCTGCGGACACGGGCTGCGGGACGAATCGTGCCAGCATTCTCCATCAAACCATTGGCAAGGCCCACATTTGCTCTCCCGGCGGCAAATGCCTGCCTCGCCCGGCTCCGCATCCGGCTCCTCATCCGGCTCCTCATCCGGATCACCGTGTTTCGCGCAGAACTCCTGATACACTATTAGGGACTATGGCCATAACTTCTATAATTAAGCACCTATTAGGTAATATTCTGTCCTGAATTTTTACTATGCAGACTATAGAACCAACTGACTTTATATTTGATCAATCCAAGTCAAGTGTATAACCATGTGCATATATGTCAGACTTCAGTTCAAGATCATGATTGTAACTACCTATTTGACCTGAATTAAATTAACTACAATAGATGATTTCAGTCCTGATGGGCCTCTTCCCAATTGAAATCGGATCCATCCTGCCAAAATTAATCTGAGACTTTCGGCTCGGGGTATTGAGATAGGATTAGATTGTTGTATTATATGTCCTCGGCAAAGTACTGCTCGCACTTTTTGGCATCCATCCAATCAGAATCCTCGGCACGTGCATGCAATCGAACTGATATAATATATATATATATATATATATACTATATGCACCACGGAAACCTACTGCGCACACACACCCTCTTGCATGCCCCGACACTCGTGGCACAGGATCCTTAAATCGGCCGTGCACCCAGATATGCAATAGGGCTCACATGCACACGAAACTGATTAACTTTGCACTGCGAAGCCGCCGTATGAAATCTCATGCAGTATTAGGAGCTGCTGACGCATGCAGATCTGGCCAATCTTTTGGAAGATCCGCCTCATTTTTGTCGCCATCGCCATATTCATAATCTTCAGCAGACTCATCCACCTCATATTACTTTGCACTCACGATACTTTGCGACGAGCTTAAAAAAATGCTTCGCACTCATAAACACTTCAAGACTTTGAGACAAGCGGCATTGTCCGGGACATCTGGAATACATGTATAGCTTGGCCTCGATCATGCAGAAACGAAAACTTAATATTTTAATTACGATATTGCCCGCAGGTTACTATATATATATATATATATATCATTCAAGCGGCGTCTTTGTCCTCAAACGCAGACGTTTTGCGGGCTGGATCTCTCCCACGTCGACCTCGATCATAAGAATGCAGCGCTACAAACATACCCCTATCGGCAACGACCAAGCAACAAAGGAGATATAAGGGTTTAAAGGGTTATATACAGAATTAGGCTTATTGGGTGTATATCCTGGGGCTGCTGATAAGGATCACTGAGATCACCAGAACTTCGTTTCCGCACTGTCGCCTCCGAAGCCTGAGGTGATTTTAAACTTCGAGTTCCGGGAAGCATGCATGCGAATGTTCAGCATACAACTGCATGTGGTTAAGTTTAAATTGGTGCAAGACACATCCAGCGGCGTCGAGCTCGACCACGGGTCCACATACACCTGGGAGTCCTGCACGGTACGGTATATGTAGCTGTAAATATGCAACATATCCTATAGCACATCATGAACTCAACAATTCTTAACTCTTCGATCAGACCCTGCAGCCCTTTCCTCCATTTCATCGAGAACCTGCGTTTCGGCAGTGTCCATGGCGTCGTTCGATGCAGACCCCGCCACAGTTCTGCGTGATCTTTGCAAAAGATGCAACAACGTAGTACTCGTTTGCGAAACCCAGTTCTCTCGTGAGAAACCCGGTGTATTGGTTGGTATCTCCAACTGGTAATCGGATAGAAGATTGTTCACAGCATCAGTCACCATTTGATACGTGAACCACCTCCCATCAAGATCACGTGAGAATTCCAGACACTTTCGAGTAGCCCGGTGGCGGAGACTGTTTGTCGGGGTAAGCGCACCGGTGGTCCTGATGCGTTCCAGACCATAATCTGGAAGACAAACGTTAGAGTAAAGAAGCGTTGTCAACCTTCGAACTTTCTCATCTCGAGTGACTTCCATGGCCCCGAGGATCTACGTACAGTCTATCATACAAACATAGCTCGAAGTGTATATACACATACAATACATACATATATATATATATATATGCTTCGACAAATATATCGGTACCCTCCGCCTGCACGTGTTTGCTGCATGCATGATCCAGCAAAACCTATTGCATGGGCTGCGAAATCACGAATTTCGAACCAAACCTGCAGTGGATCAGCCATGGCCACAGCTAAAAGCAATCACAGCCATATGCAGCATGCAACACATGAGGCAGCCAACTCTGAATTTCTCTTCGATCTCTCTCGTGTGGTTTGTCTTGTCCCCGCGTCGTTGTTGTACTGTATATATATATATATATATATTCTATATATTTGCGTTATTTTATTATTACAATCTAATGTAATATAGTAAATATATAAATCGAATCGAATTAGGGTTTTTCTTTTGGTGCGCAACGGCTGATCGAATTCGGTGCCCAAGTCGCGTGCAACTGTACAAATCTGTACAAAAACGACCCAATAACTCCCAACGACACCCCCCCCAGCCGCAACACCCAGCAGTCACCACAAGACACTAACTCCACACTATATTTTTTGAGCCCAAACCCATCGAATCGAAGGGCATGCTTTGCATTTGCAGCATGCATAAAAATCTAACAGCCGGTTAGCAAAATCTAACGACCGGTTAGCACGGAGCAGTCGGTTAGGATCTAACGGTCGGTCAGCCCGTGCTGGCACGTGTGCGTCCCCATCTCGATGTTCGCGCAGCTTGTGCTGGCTCGCTCCGGTCTCTCGGGTTGCTAAGAACCCGGCGATCTCGTGTGCGATCGCGAACTGAGCCCCTGCGCTCTACTGTGCAGGACCTATCCCTACGGTCTCGCGACCTATGTCTGTCGCGGCTTGATGACGAGCTACGCCTGCGCCTGCGCGACGGCTCTCTCAACTGTGTGAGGCGTGCTTCTG